>JASDQU010948593.1:3708-18991 GCA_032191745.1 Picea mariana
GAGAGCACCCGCACATGCATCGCGGTTCAACATTTTAGGATTCTCAGTGTCGTGAGAATTGTTGTCGGGGGAATCATGAAACTCCGAAACGCGATAATCTGCAGTCGCAGCGCTGAGTAGAGGACAGGTGTCGAGAGGTCAGCCCTGTAGGGAGACGGCGACAGGTGGCATTGGCATATCGTGAGCTCGGAGGTTCGCGAGTTGAATCCGTAAAGATTTGCATCAAAGTTTGTGAGGTTGCGAGAGGCGATATCTCGGCAACCATCGATTAGAGCGTGGGCCACAGAGAGAAATAAAGGAGGAAAGGTGTCATCGGGTATCGGAGGATCGGAGATCCCACAAACGTAGTTTGTAGGCATTTCATTTCCGCGAAGTCTGAAATTTCGATAAGGGAGAAGGACCATAGTCTCGTGGGTTATAGGTCACCTATGAGAGGAGTTAGCCAGAGGGGGCTGAGGAGAAAAGCTAAGTGCCATCGCGTATCGGGGATCAGGAATCCTTGAGGCGAGTAATTCACAATCTCGCAAAGGCCGATTTTCCGATAGTATCAATCCCGATCAAAGTAGGGAAAGCGTGAAGCGAATATTCATTGGGTTTCAGGGATTTTGAGACCCGAGTACAGGACTCACAATCTTGCGAGGTCCGATTCTCCGATAGGCAAGAGGATATCGTCAGGAGAGCATTCTGTGGGTGCGAAAAAGTCCCGATAAGGTATTTGAGGAGAACTTTAGCTCTTCGGGCCATTGAAGAAGAAGGTCCTAGTGACAGTAGACGTCCCTGTGGTGTGAGCTGCGTTAGAGTGGTATCAGAGCGAGTCTTTTTTTGTATACTTCAGACAGAGGGAGAAAGAGGAAGAAAGATGCATATCAGGCTCCTTATCATAGAAAGAAAATCTCTTTGCTTTCTGTAGTAGAGAAGAAGGGAAGAATTCACCATGCCGCCCAGAAGAGAAAGACAATTGCCTGATTCAGAAGATAGGGAGGTGCGAAGAAAAGGTAGGCCAGCAGGGAATCCAGAGATGGAAAGGAAGATACGCGATCTCAGAGCAAGATTGGAAGATATGGAAGCAGCGCAGAGATGCAGAGCAAGTGCTGGAGATCTGAGTGACTCCTAAGGTGAAGTTGAAGCCGAACAGCAAGGAGAAGTTGCAGCCGAAGATGCAGCCAATGAGCGATTGATTAAAGCTATCGCCCGGATGAGTTCGAAGAAAAAAAAGGACATTCCAACTTATGAAGGAAGTCTGGACGCAGAAGAGCTGTTGGATTGGATTAGAGCTCTTGACACCTACTTCGATTATGAGGATATCGAAGAGGATAAAAAGGTCAAGCATGCTATCACAAAATTGAAAGGACATGTAGCATTATGGTGGGACGAGCTTCAAGCAGATAGACGTTCCAAAGGTAAACAAAAGATCAAAATCTGGGATCGAATGCTTGCAAATATGAAGGCAAAGTTCATCCCAAGAGATTATCAGATCACACTGTTCAGAAGAATGCAAAACCTGAGACAGAAGCTGATGACGGTGAAGCAGTATACCGAAGAATTCTACAAGCTCAATATCAGAGCAGGTCATCGGGAGAGCGATGATGAAAAATTCGCCAGATATATGAATGGCTTAAGATACGATATCTAGGATGAAATGAGTATGACAACCATCAGAACGGTTGAGGATGCGTATCAGATGGCATTGAAAGCTGAAGAAAAGCTAAGCCGCAAGCCAGTGCAGCGAGGCAGAGGCAGGAGCCAGCCAAAAGGGAAGTCAGTTGCCCAAGATAGGTTCTAGAAATCTAAGGATGACTGGAAGAAGCCTCAGACAAGAATAGAAATAGGTAGAAGTTCTCAGCGAGGCTAGCATGCTGAACAACAAAGGCAGCAGAAAGAACAGAGCGGGGGATACACTGATAATAATACTTTTCCTCGTACCAAAGGTAGAGGAAGAGGCAGAGGAGGAATCATCACATGCTACATATGTGGGAAGAATGGGCACAAAGCAGTTGACTGTCCAGACAGGAAGACAGATAAAGGAGAATCTCACATCGCTGAAGCACAAAGGAGAGCTGCTGAAGCAGAAGACGCAGAAGACGGAATGTCATTGATGATGCGTAAGGTTCTCTTAACACCCGAGAAGGAGGTGGAGGACACAGCTCAAAGAAGCAGACTGTTCAGAACTGCATGCAAGACCAAAGACAAGAAGTGCAAGGTCATTGTGGACAATGGAAGCACCAACAATCTCATTTCAACCGAGATGGTGGAGAAACTAGAGCTGGAGACGACTGATCACCTGAGTCCATACAAAGTCTCATGGCTACAGAAGGGACATCAGGTGAGTGTCACTAAACAATGCTTAGTGGACATCAAGATAGGAGGATACAATGATAAAATTCTCTGTGATGTTATTCCTATGGATGTATGTCATTTATTGCTAGGCAGACCATGGCAATATGACAGAAACGTAATTCATGATGGGAAGATCAATATGTACACTTTGGAGAAAAATGGGAGAACACACATGTTACTTCCGATAAAAGAAAAGGAGGTGAAACTGGAAGTGAACAACAGGGTACTTCTCATGAGTGGGAAGGAACTTCTGGCAGAAGTAAAGAATAAGGAAGATCCACAATTCTTTGTGGTCAGGAAACCAAAAGTTGTTTTGACCAGCACAAGAGTGGATGATCTGCCAGATGAAATTCAGGAACTGCTGGAAGAGTTCGTTGATATAGTGGTGGACGAATTACCTCGTTTGTTTCCACCGATGAGGAGCGTGAGCCATCATATAGACCTCATACCAGGAGCCAGTTTTCCGAACAAAGTAGCGTACATATTAACGCCACAAGAGAATGAAGAAGTCAAAAGGCAGGTGCAGGAACTACTGGATAAAGGACTGATTAGGGAGAGTTTAAGTCCGTGTGTCGTTCCAACGGTACTGAGTCCAAAGAAAGATGGAGGTTGGAGAATGTGCACTGATTCCAGAGCCATTAACAAGATAACCATCAGGTATAGGTTTCCATTGCCACGGATGGATGACTTGATGGACTGTTTAAGTGGAGCCAAATTTTTTTCAAAGGTAGATTTGAAAAGTGGATACCATCAGATTCGCATGAGGGAAGGCCATGAATGGAAGACAGCCTTCAAAACCAACGAAGGCTTGTATGAATGGCTAGTCATGCCATTTGGTTTGACGAATACACCAAGTACATTCATGAGGCTAATGAATGAAGTGCTGAAAGAGTTCATTGGTAAGTTTGTCATTGTTTATCTAGATGACATATTGATTTTCAACAAAACAAAAGAAGAACATCTGAAGCATTTAGCTGCAGTAATGAGGAAGCTACAACAAGAGAAGTTGTTGGTCAACATGAGAAAATCTTCATTTATGAAGACATAACTCATTTACTTGGGGTTTTCATATCGGCGAATGAGTTAAATATGGATCGAAGTAAAGTGGAGGTAATTAAAAATTGGCCATCACCAAGAAATGTTTTCGAGGTAAGAAGTTTTCACGGATTGGCTAGTTTCTACCGAAAATTCATCAGGCATTTCAGTGGAATTAGCGCAGCAAAGATGGACACAGTCAAGAAAAGACATAAATATTTTCATTGGACTGAAGAGGCAGAGAAGAGATTCAATCTGTTGAAGCGAAAGATCACAGAATAGCCGGTTTTGGTGTTGCCGGATTTTGCAAAGGTTTTCCAGGTGAAATGTGATGCAAGTGGCTTTGCCATAGGAGCGGTCTTGAGCTAGGAGGACAGAACAATTGCATATTTCAGTGAGAAGTTGGATGAGGAAAAAGTGAAGTACTCTACGTATGATAAATAATTTAATGCTATCATACAGGCGCTGAAGAAGTGGAGGCATTACTTGATCCCAAATGAATTTGTTCTGTATAGTCATAATCACGCATTACAGTTTGTGACTCAACAGGAGAAGTTGAATCAGAAACATGCTAAATGGGTAGAGTATATTCAGAATTTCACGTTTGTAATTAAACACATTTTAGGGACTGCTAACAAAGTGGCTGATGCTTTGAGCAGGAAGTGTTTGTTGCTGCAGGAGTTCCAAGTCAAGACATTGGGTTTTGAAAATCTTAAGGACATCATGTATGCAGGTGCTGCAGATTTTGTAGAGGCATATGAGGCAGCTGAGAATCCAGTTCTTAGAGACAGAAGCTCGTGGATGGATTACATGATCCAGAATGGACTGTTGTTCAGAGGAAATCAGTTATGCATTCTAAATTGCTCCATGAGGGAGAATCTGCTAAAAGAGAAGCACAGTGGCGGATTAGCAGGGCATTTTGGCCACGACAAGACATTTGCAAAGCTGAGTGAAGCCTACTTTTGGTCGAAGATGCGAACAGATGTCAAGAAGTTTGTTGACAGGTGCAGAATTTGCCAGCATTCAAAGGGCAGAAAGAAGAATGCGGGATTCTATCAATCATTACCCATAAGTGAGAGGTCGTGGGATGAAATCAACATGGATTTCATATTAGGATTAACGAGGATGAAAAGAGGACATGATTCGATCTTTGTAGTGGTTTACAGGTTTTCCAAAATGGCACCTTTTATTCCATGCTAGAAGACCAACGATGCAACTCATATCGCGAATTTGTTCTTCAAGAAAATCATTAGACTTCATGGTTTACCCAGAAGCATAGTATCGAACAGGGATACAAAGTTCATTGGACATTTCTGGAGGACACTCTGTAAGAAGATGGGAACTAAATTAATGTTTAGTTCTTCCTATCATCCTCAGATGGATGGGCAAACAGAGGTTGTAAATAGAAGTCTGGGAGACTTAATCAGAAGCCTAGTGACAGAGCACCATAGCAGCTGGGAAAATGTTTTGTCGCAGGTAGAGTTTGCTTACAACGATTCAGTGAACAGGAGCACAGGAAAAAGTCCATTTGCAATTGTATATGGCAAGCAGCCCAGAGGAGTATCTGAACTGAGGGATTCAGAGCAGATAATGACCAAGAGCGCAAGCGCTGAAGAATTCACAGAGGCGATGGAAGAACTTCACAACAGAGTGAAGCAGCGATTGTAGGAGTTGAATCAGGAATATAAGCACAGAGTGGATTAGCATCGAAGACAACTTTAGTTCAAAGTTGGTGATCTAGTTCTGGCACATCTGAGGAAGGAAAGGTTCCCAAGGGGAACATACAACAAGCTAAAAATGAAGAAAATTGGGCCATGCAGAGTCCTGAAGAAACTGGGAGAAAACGCTTATGAAATTGAATTGCCGAATGAGATCGGAATATCTCCGACATTCAATGTTTCAGACTTATATCCATATAAGGCTGAAGAAGCAGGAGTTGGGAGTGATGAACAGCCAGAGATTCAGTGGCAGAAGCAGATTCCGATCGTAGAGAAGCCACAGATGGATCGTATACTAGACAAAAGAGTCAACAAAAGGACCCGACGGAAGCAATACTTCGAGTATCTGGTGAAATGGAAGAATCACCCAGTGGAATATGCTAGCTGGGAGACAAAAGAAGTTATCCAAAAGCATGGACAGACTGTGCAGGAGCTCATGGACAAGAGCCCATGAAATCTTTCAAGCCGAGGAGTATGATGTAGGAGCATCGCCAACTCAGCAAGCGAGCCAACACATCAAGCGGGGAGCAGCTGGATAAACCAACCCAAATTTTTGAAATTGCTTTGGGATTGTAGCGCAAACCTTTAAATGATCCTTTATGAAGGATCGCCTTTGTATGTTGTATCAGACCTCGAGCCATACGCTCTTGTCTGAAGTAGATAGGAGGCATTTAATAGATTTAATGCAGGTAGATAGGATTTTATTTCCAGATTAGACAATTTTAGAGTCCGAGAGGGAAAACGGATATAGACACCCTCATTGTATCATTGTAACATAAGCAGCATTCAGAAGAGAAGAGAAAGCAGAGAAAATTGTGAAGAACACCCATGTACAGATGTTTTCGAATTAACAGAAGACAGTTCTGATTCAAATTCATGGCTGGTGTTGTTTCTCTGTGTATGTGGTTTATGTTCTCATGAATGTTTGTTTTCTCGCTACGCATTTGCTTTTTATATGTTGTGCATGTGATTTCAGGTTTTAACTGAAGTCTGAGAGAGAATGATTTTCAATTGTTTCTCTATCTGAGCCAGGAGATTCCTACAAAGAGTGCAGTTGAATTCATCCGCAAGGAATGTGTTGATGAAGGGCTCGATAGTCTAACTTTTGTTCTTATTTTCCCATAAGTAGAAGTGGTTCATTGCAACCATGCAAGGAGTGGGCAGGTTGAAGGAAGAAGAAGTCTCAATTGTTAGTCTGAGCAAAGGAGGTAGACGACTGCTGCTGCAGAGAGTGCGTAGAGTCTGAAAGATTCAACACTTGGAAAGTTGTTGAATGTCGAGTGCAAGTAATGTGCGCAAATCCCTCTGAAGGAGTCAGAGTGGAAAAGTTCAGGAGGTTTAGGACTTCCAGGATATTGTTGAAAGTAGAGCGTAGGAGTTTTATGTGGAGGAAGGTTCGAGCAGGAGCTACAAGCGCAGGCTTTGAAGGAAAAAGTGCGAGAAGGAATACTTAGCCATTTTCAAGAAATCTCCAAAGGAGGAGGAATCGATGGCTAGGATTCGTCGAAGGAATCAGTGAAATCCCGTAGGCCGTTAAATCTCAGAAAAATTGCACAGCGTTTAAGCCTGAAGTAATAGAGTAAGATCCTGAAGATTCGGAATTCAGGATATCAGGGTTTTGGTGGTCGTGAACTCTCGTGGAAAGAAATTTCAATTAGTGATTTCCCGAGTTGATGAGGATCGTTGATCACCATTGGGATACGTGGCATGAGATCCCAGGGAGTCAGGGTTCGGTGTTTTAGGGTTATCACATACAATGGAATCGCTACAGGAGAAACCGCGATTTCACGATACCCGATAGCGTGACGAGGAGGGGGTGACGTGGAGGAGAGCACCCGCACATGCATCGGGGTTCGACATTTCGGGATTCTCGGTGTCGTGAGAATCGCTATCGGAGGAATCGTGAAACTCCGAAACGCGATAATCGACTGTCACAGTGCTAGGTGGAGGACAGGTGTCGGGAGGTCATCCCTGTAGGGAGACAACGACAGGTGGCATCGGCATATCATGATATTGGAGGTTCAAGAGTTGAAGCTGCAAAGATTTGCGTCAAAGTTTGCGAGGTTGCGAGAGGCGATATCTCGACAACCATCGATTAGAGAATGGGCCACAGAGCGAAATAAAGGAGGACAGGTGTCATTGGGGATTGGAGGATCGGAGATCCCTTGAACATAGGTTCTACGCATTTCATTTCCGCGAAGTTCGAAATTCCGATAAGGGAGAAGGACCGTAGTCTCGTGGGTTATAGGTCACCTGCGAGAGGAGTTAGCCAGAGGGGGCTGAGGAGCGAAGCTAAGTGCCATCGCAGATCGGGGATTGGGAATCCTTGAGGCACGTAATTCACAATCTCGCAAAGGCCGGTTTTATGACAGGATCAATCCTGACCGAAGCAGGGAAAGCGTGAAGGGAATATTCATCGGGTTTCGGGGATTTTGAGACGCGATTACAGGACTCGCAATCTTGCGAGGTACGATTCTCCGATAGGCAAGAGGAGATCGTCAGGAGAGCATTCTGTGGGTGTGAAAAAGTCCCAATAAGGGATTTGAGGAGCACTTTAGCTCTTCGGGGCATTGAAGAAGAAGGTCCTGGTGACAGTAGACGTGCCAGTGGCGCAAGCTGCGTCACTTCCCTGCCACAATATCGATGGATGTCACTCATAATAGTCATTAGTGGTTGAGATCAAAGAAAAATATTTGAACAAGACAGATCATTGGCGTAGACCCCACTTCCATTGTTGCAACCACAACAATCCAACTAGAAGCACCAGCAGTACCTAAATAGGGGGAGGACCTCTTCCATTCACAGATGTGGGTGAATGGGATCCCATTGCATTTCATTGTTGATAGTGGAAGCCAAAATAACCTCATCTCAGTAGAGGTTGTCAAACAGTTGGAATTTTCAACAACACCACACCCACAGCCATACAACATCTGGTGGCTTGGCCAGGGACAAGACCTCTATGTCATCCAACAACAACTCTTGTCCTATGACATCAATCCCTTCAAGTATGATTTATTTTGTGATGTTGGCCCACTATATATCTGTGATATTCTTTTGGGATATCCATATATGTGGAAGTGCCATGTTTTTTATGAGTCTCAACCCTGTAATGCCATTTTTACTATGAGGGCTCATCTCTACAGGATACTAGAGGTAGTTTAGACTATTGTTTTGACACAACAATGCAGAAAAGTTGTCTCTCATACAATGAATTTTAGATTCTTCTTGATTCATGCAGGAAGTGAATAGAAGGACACTATGACCACTATGACCTTGGTTCAATCCCCCTCTATCCAGCAGAAGAAGATTGACAAAATTAAAGCAAAGCACAATTATTCTTTCTACACATAGTCATCTCATGTAGTTAGAATGTTTAAAAAGGTCCAACCCCTGCAACATTAGGTTCACAACATCCTTCCACAAGACAAGCAGTGCAACATCTCTAGCAAAGAAAGAAACTCACCAAGGTTCAGATTTAGCAAATGCTTTCCCATCTCTCACGGGAACTCAATGCAATGGATACCATTGCTTCCTAAGCAGGGGGGATCGATCCATATTGATATCGATGTCCCCCACCTATTCCAACTGGATCACATGCAATTTTAATCATTGGAATTTATTTCCTATATTTTCGATTCCTAAACTTTCGTGGCCGTTTTGAGGCTCTAAACAACATTTTTGGATATTTCCACAGTCAAACCAAAGATAAATTCAAATTCTAACAACAAAATATGTATTCCTTAGATAGACCTTTCCAACGGACTATCGTGCACCTAAAACAGAGATCGTATGCAAAAGTTATGACCTCGGGAAGTTGTTGTACCAACATACCCCATCGAGGACCACATGACTTTTGGTGCTTCATCTCCACATTAGGGCCACGAACATTTTGGATTTTCATCTTCATGGTTCTAGGTTTTTGGATGGTTAGGGTTTTTCCATTTATGTTAAAAAGGCCTTTCGAGCCTCATTGTACTCATCTTCTTGTGAATGAGCATAGCCTTCACATATCTTCTTTGAGATAAGTTGGCACCATTCTAGTGAGTCTTTGACTCTATAATTTTATAGTTATGTACATTTCAGTCATTAATAGAAATTGTGTATTATTTTATATATGTGCCTCTTTATATATATATCTTATATATCTTTGTTAAATTATTGGATCTCTTGCAATATATTTGTATATTTCTTTATTATATCTCCGCTCTTATTTCATGGTCAAAACAATATGGATCAAGGACATTTTCTGCCACAACATCTTTGTCTCCAAGATTGAATGTGCATTTTCCTATATTTTTTGTTGAGTTATCATTGCAAAACGTGACAGAACCCTCTTTTTATTTCTTTAATGTTACAAATCTATTTTTTTCTCTATTCATCTACATTGAGCATCCACTATCAATATACCAATGGATTCTTCTATTTTGGACTTGTAAGGAAAACCCACATTCCTTAACCTTCAAATCTTCTTGCTTCATTTTCCAATTTATTTTTTGTTCCCATATATGATTGAAAGGAACATGCCTAGTTTCCCTTGAAGAAAATATCAAGTCACTTCTGCAATTGTTGGCTCCGTGTCCAAAATTTTTACACTTGTAGCATTCAATTTCATAACCTAGAGCACCAAAACTGTTATAAATTCTATCAAATGGCTCACGAGGATTTTTTGGATAATTGTGTTCATAATGATTCTTGGGATTTTTATAGCTACTTATGTTCCAGGTGTTTCTACCCTTTGCATAGGCTCTACAACTTATGTCTTTATGACCAAAATAATTGCAAGCATAATACAAGCCAAGAAAAATATTTTGGTATCTGGGTGTGGGTGGTCTTCTAATTGGTGTTGTTCTTTTGAAATCATGATATTCTTCTTGGGTTTTATTCATTGTTGGTTGTTTATTCCATGTTCCTATCAATGCACAATCTTCTTCTTGATTCTTCTTTATTTTTGGTTTCTATATTTCCTCCTTTAGAGTCTTGCATTCTTCTTTCTTGATGGGACCCTTGATAGTATCTGCATAACTTGTTTGCTCTACTTCATTTCATGACATCGTAGATCTTCAACCCTCATCAAAATTATTTTGTTTGTATCCAAGTCCATACTTTTCATAGAATGTTTTTTTAATGTAGATGATTCCATCCAGAATTTTTGTGTTATTGCAAAATTTAGTTGGATGTCCTTCTTCTATAGTTCCTTTCTTAGTGAGACTATTTCAAATTCCAAATTATTTATTATTTTCTTCTTTTATTCCAATCGTCTCTTGATCATTTCTTCAATCACTTTGTCTTCTTCGAGATGAATCCTTAGATCTATGATAGTCTTCTTGGCTTCTTCAACAAAAAATCTAGGGTTTTGAAAGACTTTCTTTAGTTTACTTTACTCTTCTTTGAGAGAGTTTTTTTTCTTTCTTTTTATTTTTAGATCACTTAAGGAACTGATCAATTCTCCCTCAATATTCACTTATTTGTCTTCTTCATAGTCTCCTTCATTATTTTCAGTAGTTTTTTCTTTAGTTTCTAGTTTCATGAAGGGTACTCTTCTTGAGTTGTTATCATTATCATCATCTTCATTGGATGAGGAACTATCGCATTTTTAATAGAGACTTTTGTTTTTCAAAAATCTTCCTTTATTTATTTCCTTGTCTCTTTTCCAATATTTCTTTTCTTTCTTAGGAACTTCTTCTTCACCAATATATGAACCTCTTGCATAATGACATTTAGAAGAAAAATGCCCAACTTTACCACAATTAAAGTAGTTGAAAGGAAGCTTACATTTGTACTTGTTAGTTCCTCCTTTTATCTTTCTCACAAAGTTGGCTTCTTCTTCATTGTTTGAATCATCACTATTGTTGGAGCATGGTTTTGACCTTGGTTTTTTCTTTATTGTTTTCTTGGAGGATTTGAAATTTGCTTCCCTTCTAGATGGTGTTGTTGGGGAAAATCACCCTACGGACTAGCAAATAGAGTTTAGAATTTGCATGTAGATATGACCGAATAGAAATTACTTTCTACCTTCATCCCTAGATTTAAATCCCCTTTTCTTAGTAAATGCATGGAAAGATCAACATACCTCGTTTTCGGCGTTTGATGTCGATCCTCCATTGTGCTTGATTCCTTGTTCGCAATACTCCTTCCAAAGATGACCTACATCCAAGACAAGCAACAACTATGAATGCATACTACTTATATACTAACAGGTTAGAAATCCAAACATAAACTAATCAAACCATAAAAAGTTCATGAATTGGGACGGGAAAATCACTTTCTTTATTACTTTGAATGAGTCAATCTACAAAAGTTGAGACCGACCACCGCTCCATGAACCTGATCCTGGGATCCTCTTCTTCTGTCCTCCAACTACTTTCCTTTGAATCTCCTTTGGCATAAGGAAAGGCTAAAGGGTTGGGACAATGGGAATATGTAAATGGGTAGAGTTTATTTGTAATATTTTTCTTCCTTCCAAATGGGACCCCTACCCCTTCTTCTATAGGCTAGAAGGAGCTAGGTATTTGGACGAACCCTCAGCCATGCATGGCCGGGAGTTTCAGTTAACTCACCCATAGATTTTTGTTCCGTTGGCAACTTTCCTTTTTCCATGCTTTTGTCGGTCCACGCGGGCTGTTTTGGGTCATCCAGTGTGTACACGTGTGCAGTAATGGATTAGGGCATGTGGACCTTTATACAAGAGGATTTTCAGAGAGTTTTTCAATAGTGTTTTGGAAAAGAAGGGATATCAGTTGGCATGATGCCAGGTAAGCATGTGTGGTGCAATTTAGGGTTATAACAGATGCCCCCTAATGTGTGAGGTCAGAAGAGCATCTAATGGCCGAAATACATTACAAATATTTACTGATGTGCCAAATTATTGAGCCCAAGGATCAGGAACCGAGAGGTGTCGTCTGCAAAATAACAAATGTCTCAGCGAGGCAGGCATACCCATGCTCGGAATAAAATAGAATCATGGCTACCAATCAAATACACTGTAGATCCATGCCAAATAACTATAAAGAGTATCCGCGAACAATACACAATGGAGCTACATCTCGAAATCAGAAAGATATACATAGAGAGTATCCATCTTCCAGAAGTTGATTCGGCCTGATGGCTAGAGATGAGATCTTCAAAGCTTGAGAAACAACTTCAAAATCTTCAAAACTCAGGTAGGAGTGTAATATGAGTGTACGAATACACTACCCAGAGGTCTTTGACGGCTTGTCGGTCATGGGATTGATAATCTTGATGATCAGACTGAAGGCTTCAGTGATTTCGAACAAGGACTTGATTGAAAGTTTAGGATGGTCGGGCATGAGGACAAGAGACATATTTCAGAGGGGCTAACTCAGGCTTAGTGACAAACATCCCTTAGATAATAGCGTGACAAATGAGGAGACTCGGGCAGCATGGCATTAATCATAAGTCTATGAAGTAAGAGGCAATGCAAACTCTCCATATGTTTGGAAGGATAACCAAACGGTGGAGGACACAACTCTATATAGTGAGATAAGCTTCCTAAGGTCGTACTACATCCCATAGTCTGATGAACAAATGGACAGATGTGACTTATCAAAGGGCGACTCATTATGCTGCCAATAAAGAAAATACTTTTCCCTTCCTCTTTTTGGGGTATATTTGATTTTTTTGTTCTTTTCGATAATTGTGGAAAAAGAATGAAAGAATATTACGTTACAAAGGAGGAACAAGTGTTGCAAACATACCAGCTCAAGGCACAAGGACAAGACTGATGTTCTAGTAAAATGATACTCGGGAAAAATCCTCCGGGGACCAAAGGTGTTTAGACGCAAAAGCAAACAGTTACAAGGCTGGTGTATAAAGTATGCAAATGCGGTTAATAAAACACACAATGGTAACGTCCTTCGATGTAAGTTTAACGAGCCCAGAGAAGGTAACCTCGGTGGTTTTTCATATTTAGAGAGTCTGAAAAAACATAAAAGGAGACTCCATTGGGGTACCTTTTTCGAATATAGTCTAGTCAGTTCAAAAAAGGGGTAAACTAGCACCGATTAGATGTCGATTCAAAACCATTTTAACGAGTGTGACAAGGACAAGATCACTCGGCTATTTTTTTTATTTTTAAGGAGTTTGAAAAAAGCTAACTATGGACTCCATCAGGAATATTCTTATGGACCAATTTAAAGAGTGCAAAAGAATAAGGTCACTCAGTGATCTTTTCAATTTTAGGGAGTCTTAAAAGAGATTAACTATGGACTCTGTGGGGGTTTCTTTTTCGTAAGTTTACTCCCTCAGGCCCAAAAAAGGGATAAAATTATACCTGAGAATACTCTTCTAAAGAACGGAAGTTCCATAGAGTATGCATTTGTTCATACAATTGACCGTCCAGACCAAAAAAGGGGTAAACTACCGCCGAACATACGTGACTTCAAATTTCAATTTAACAAGCGCGAAAGGCCACAAGATCGCTCAACAATATTTTCATGTTTAAAGGGTCTAAAAAGGGCTTAAAAGGAGACCTGTTATTTCTTGGGAGTCCTGAGGGTGAGATCAAGAGCGAAGAAGAATCATGCAAATGAGTCTCAAACTCATATTCAAGAAATACTATAAGGACTCCTGAGCCTACAGTTTGTTAGAGACGGCATGGACACCATAATGCAACCAGGACCTACCTAGGGCATCCATGTTCTGGTAAGCTCTACCGCAAAGTTGCGACACTTCTAAAGTAGATATGATGGTTCAGTGTCACAACCTGATGGGATCAATCCTATGGCAGAGGAAAAAGACAACGAGACACAAAAGTTGGGGTAGTAACCTAACCTATATGCTCAAGTTGATTCTTGGAAAAAATTTCATGGAACGTCAAAATTTTCTCAAAACTCAAAAAAAGTGTCCCAATACCCGATCAAATCCCTCCCATATAACTCTTGAATCACTCTAAATGGTTTTTGGTATAAAGAAACTAATAAGGGAGGCCAAAAAAAAGTGACAAAAAGAGGCCAAAAAGTCTATAAATAGAAGTTGGCAGCTCATTATCACCATTGCTGATTTGGAAATTGACTTTGGAGCCAAAAGACCCCCTTTGATAAAAACGGTGATTCTGGGAGCTATAGTGGATGAAACGAACTTCCACTTGGACCAAGTAAGTACAAACTCCTATATAGCTATTCAATTCTTTAATTTTGCTTCTGATTTTGTTTTTTGAGTGGCTGTCAACCTTTAAAGGGTCGGCCCTAGGTCCACGCGGGTTGTCTCTGGACAGGCCGCGTGTACACTCGGGCAGAGTAAAGCCTGCCCGCATGTACACATGACTGTCACTTATACAGCCCACGTGGAGCCCCCTTTTATAGTAAAAAAAGAACTAAACAGCCCTTACTAAACCTCCTGAACTTTGTTGTGTTGGCAGGATGTATGTCCACTGGAGGGAAAGGGAGCATGAAGCAATTAGTGAGTTGGTTGCGGGAGATCCGAATGTCACAGCCGCATTGATGCAATGTGGTTTGCTTAAGTTCTTCCTGTGTCCATTTATCTGAGCGTGACCGAGACTACTGAATTCCTTGATTGACTATTGGCACCTTGATGCAGAGGCCTTTATGCTAGAGGGGAAATCACTGATGCCCACCATCGAGGATATCTATTTTTTGACTAGCCTCTCAAGGAGAGGGGAACCAGTCAATTTCAGGACGTTTCCAGTGGAGCTGCTTAATATAGCGGACTTGATAGCCCTGCACTGTGAAGCTGGGACTAACTGTTTAAGCTCCCAGGAGCCCATCGGTAAGATCACTGACCTATCCTTGTAGGCTATATTATTGTTGATTGGGCAGATTACCGGTTCAACAGCCTTGCATCAGACTTCTCATGCACAGATGAACTATGTTATCCAGTGCTTGAATGCACAGATTTTTGACTGGAGTACCACACTACTTGAGTGTATGAAGAGGAAATTGTTAAGAACCAATACCAGATCTGAAGATATAATCACCACAAATACCGAATACGCAATATATCCACAAAGCAAGATAGAAAAAACCACACTTTATTATATCAAACCCTTGAGGTAGGGCAACACCATACAATGGATCATATTATGGAAGGAATCCTCTCCTGTTCACTTGCCTCTTCGAGGGGGCATCCTCCTAATGAGCTTCAGCTCCAAATACAATATTTCTCTTCATGCCTCATTACATTTCTTGAACCCCTTTATATAGTGCTACCATCACCTA
>JASDQU010948593.1:19674-36406 GCA_032191745.1 Picea mariana
CATTGATGTTCTCTACAGAAGGTGGAGTAGAGTCATCAAATAAAATATGGAAGTGGTTGTCATCCCAGAAATGACAACTATCCATATACCAATCATCACAATCGTCCTCAAAATCATACCAAGCATATCTTTCTTGATTATATTCATTCATGAGGCCCTGCATAAGAAATCTCTTTTGCATGTTGTTCAATGAATCTTGAATACTACGAAAACTATCATTGAGGCCATATGTGAGGCTATTTGTGAGGCCATGTGTGAGGCTGTTTGTGAGGCCATGTGCAAATGCATCGAATCTATCATCCAATTGGGCTTTGAATGATTCAAGAATTTCTTTCAAGGTTTGAGACGAAATAGCCATCTGAGCACCCTATGAAATCTTCGGTCCTGTAGCTGTCACGAAAAAACTCAAAAAATAGACTCAAGAAGTTTCGGCAGAAAATCGCGGTTTTTTCTGGAAAAACCCTAAAAAACTGTTGAACTTAAAATGCTCATATCTTCACTTCCCGGACTCCGTTTCGGCTGATTTTTTTTTTGAAATTGGGTGAAATTGTGATAAGAACTCAGATATGTAATTTATTTGGGAAAATTCAGCCTTCAAATTCTACATAAATAAAAACAAACCGCACCGCCGTCCGCAGAAAAAACCATGAAAAATTGCAGATTTTAAAACCGCAATATCTTGACCTTCCGGACTCCATTCTGGACGATTTTTTTTTTTCAAATTGGGTGTTTTTCTGAGAGGAACTCAGATATACAACCCTTTTCTGCAAATTTTTCATATAAATATACTGAAAATTTCCATAATGTCTCGGCCCTCTTTTTTCTTCTCCGAAAAAAAAAATCTGCAAAAATAAAAAATAGTTGCCCACAACTCCGGCCCTGGAAAGTGCTTTGATACCACTTGTTAAGAACCAATACTGAATACAAAAGTACCACAATAGATATACAAGAACAATATGCAAAATCTCCTTTATTACCATCAAACCCTTGAGATAGGGCAACACCATACAATGGATCCTATTATGGAAAGGATCCTCTCCTGTTCACTTGCCTCTTCGAGGGAGCATCCTCCTATTGAGTTTCAGCTCCAATACAATAATTCTCTTCATGTCTCATTACATTGCTTGAACCCCTTTATATAGTGCTATCATCTCCTAAGAACATTCTAGAGGAGGTATCTTCTAGAAGTAGAACCTTCTAAGAAGCCCTCTTACATTAATTATATTTAATTACCCATTTATTATATCTAACTACCATAGTGGGCCTTATTTAATAATATAGTGGACCTAGTCCACCTTAAATTGAATGAACTCCACTATTATCACTATGGGCCCACTAGGCCCCCCCACTACCTCTCTAGCTACCTTACATAAATTGACAGATTGTCGACAGCAGACACAGAGGAACTTTGGGTTTGGGACGATTTTGTGTTCATTTTTCTTTGAGAGAGTTCCGAGATTTAGTCCTCAGGAAGTAGTACGAGGACATTAGGCCTCTTTTCCTGCTATATGTAGATGGGTAGTATTACTACCGCGATAGGGTGGTGGAAGGACCAATGAGTCCTTCGATGATGACTTTTTTGCATGGATGTCACGACACATCCCTGTGATCGAGAATTACCCATATGCAGGGATAGAATTTTCTAGAGATCCTGAGATACCCATGCCTCCTGGTGAGAAGTGAGGGGAGATGGGTAAGTCTCCACCTTTGTAGTTTTTTTGTTGTATATGTAATTTTTATGTCGTTTTTGTTATATATATCATTTTTTTTATATGCCAGAGTATTTGACGGATATATGTTTGTTGCATGCAGATGTGGGACCAGTACGACCTGCCAATTTTGCACGGAATAGGTGTCGTCCTCGACTAGAAGCCACAGTTGCCACCGTCGGGGGACCAGTAGTAGCAGGAAACCTCCCAGCCGAGGAGGCTGAGAGGGTACTTAAACGAGTTGAGCGGAACTTCACTGCACTCACTCGCACAATCCCGATGACAGAGATAGAGGACCTGCCACCATCCATGCAGCCTCATGTAGTGGGGGAACCTTGGACGTGGGTCTGACTGTTTAGGCATTTAGACCATGTTGTGGACTATTATAATAGGGCCCATAGGCCCTGAACCTATTTAGACTTTTTACGTGCCACGAGCACTACTTGTATATATTTTTTGAGGGCATAATCCCTGTGACTCATTATTGGTCCTATTTTTGAGGCGCTTGCGTCCATCTATGTACTTTGGATACTTTATGATGTTATATATGGTTTTTTGATCTTTTGTGTCTTATGGAGCACGTGTGAAAAAATGTATTTACATGCTTATGTCAATGTTCTTTCATATGTGTGCAAGATGCCAATCTAAAATTTGATTAGCTAGAGTATCTGTAATTTGGTTTAATCTCCTAGGAATATGAAAATATGTAATATAATCAAAGTTTCGTTCTAAGAGATGTACCCTAAGGAATCATCGATGTAAGGTTGGATCATGAACCCGATATACTCTATTTAGCTGAGGCACAACCAGTTGAACGTCGAGATAGACCTGGAGATGAGAGATACCCAATGGCAAGGCATCACAAAGAAACTCAATAATTGCACTATACTCAGCGACATTATTTATGGTGTCACCTAAGCACATACCTCCGGAAGATAACAATTGGCCCTGAGGTGTAAAGATTACCCAAGCTGTGGAGGCAAGCCTCCGAGTGTGCCAACTAGCACCGTCTGCATACCCAATGAACACCTCGGAATCACTTGAAATCTGCCATATTGATGAAAGATAACATCAATGACATGTCCATAACACTTAAAAGAAACTAAAAAGTAATATTACAAAGACTATACATATGTTACAAAAAGCTACCCACAGTGACCTACCTATGAGTAATACTTCTTGAGGTAGAGCCCATTTCTAGGCTCTACCAAAGCATTCCCTTCAAAATCAACTAGACAATAAGTGCCTTTTTTTAATACCTCTTTTATGATGAAAGGTCTGAACCACATGGGTTTGAATTTTCTTGCCCCCAGGGGGTCCTTATCTTGGTCATAGACCAGGACAAGGTCGCCTTCAGAGAAAATCTGAGGATGAACAGACCTATCATACTGACACTTGACCTTATGTTTGTGAGCCTCGTTGGCCAAGACCGAATCACGACACTGCTCATTGAGATGCTCAAGGTGTATTAACCATTCTTCAAGTGGAGAAGTGTCTGGCAATAATTGTACTACCAATTTTAGATATGGGATCTGACATCCGATGGGAAAGACTGCCTCCAGTCCATAAACGACTTGAAAAGGTGAGAAACCAGTTGCAGTCTTAACAGATGTTCAGTAAGCCCATAATGTTGAGTATAACATCAAATGCCAATTTGACTTGGCTGAGTTGATACTTCGCTGTAGAATAGTCTTAAGAGTTTTATTTACAGCTTCTACCTGCCCATTGGCTTGGAGGTAGTAGGGTGATGAATTCTCTTTCCGTAACCGAAGCTTTGATGTTAATTTAGTCATCATCTGGTTCTGAAAGTGACTGCCATGATCAATAACAATCTCTCTCGGGACATCGAACCTTGCTATGATCTGGTTGAATAAAAAGAGAGTTGCAGTCTCTCCATCATCTTTAAATGTTGGCATAGCTGTGACCCACTTAGTGAAGTAGTCGAAAGCTATGATGATATAGCAATGCCCCCTTGCTGAAGGGGGGTTGCAAGTAGTGTAATCAATTCCCCACTTGGTGAAGGGACCAACTGTGATGACAGAAAACATAGGAGTGGGATGTGCCCTCATCTTCCGAGATAAGACTTGGCACATATGGAACTTCTTGACCGATTCTATACAATCTTTGATAAGTGTCAGCTAGAAGTAACCTACTCATAGAATCTTTTGGGTTGTTTCCAACCCAGACAAATGACTGCCACAAGCTCTAGTATGGAAATCGTTGAGCACGATGACTACCTCCTCATGTGTGAAGCATCGATGTAAGATGTAGTCTACACCTCTCTGATACAACTAATCATTGAGTATGAGATAATTCTTAGCCTGATGGCATATACGCCGACGCTCATCATGAGAAGCAGAAGTGGGGCACTTCAAAGTCTAGAGATAGATAAGTATATCTTCGTACCAGCGATTTGAAGATGTGATCAAAAACATATCTTCCCAGATAGGCGATTCTTCAGGAACAACGTCACTTGACTCAATCGGAAGTTCTGAAATAAGCTCTGCGAAGACCAATGACTTTTTGGACATTGTTGAAACAAAGTCTAAGTCAAATTCCTGGAGGATGACTATCCATCTATTGATTTTCCTGCCTATAACCTGTCGTGTCAACATGTACTGGAATGGATTCACGACAGCAATGACGGTGGTCTTGCAAAACAGATATATTGACGGAACCGTTGAACAACATGAACTGCTGCCAACGCAAGTTTTTCGATATGAGAATAATTGAGTTTTGGTCCTACAAGGCCTCGGCTTAGGTAATAGATCACGTATTCTAAGAATAAATCATCTTCCTAAACTAAAACCATGCCAATGGTTGACTCTGCGACAGCTAGATATAATAAGAAATCTTTGTTATAGTTAGGTGGTCGTAGCAGAGGGGAAGTTGTGAGGGCATGTTTTAATGCGTCGAAAGAGCACTGAGCGGCATCGTCTCAGTAAAAAGGAACATCTTTCTTCAGTAAGCGCTTAAAGCCCTTGGTGATTTTGGCATAGTTGGCGATGAAGCATTGTAAAAAGTTCCCCTTGCCTTGTAGACTTTGAAGTTGAAGAATTGTGCATGGGGAGGGAAACTGGATTATTGCCTCCACCTTGAGAGGATCGAACATGATCCCTATTGTTGATACGATAAAACCTAACAAACGTCCTGACGTTATGCAGAAGATACACTTGTTTGGATTCAAGCGAATCCTAAAGTAGCGACAGTGTTCGAAGATTAGTCTAAGGTGTGTGGGATGATCCGTTCTCTTGCGAGATCGTGATGCTAAATCATCTAGGTAGGCCTTGACTATATGCTTGAGATCATAAAAAGAAAAAGACATGGCCTGCTGGAATGTGGCTCCAGCATTTTTAAGACCAAAAGGCATCTTACAAAATGAGAATGTACCCCAAGGAAAAATGACTGTCATTTTGTGTTGGTCTTCGGGTTTGATTTGGATTTGATTATATCTCGAAAAATTGTCCATGAAAGAAAAGGCTTCACAACCAGCACATTCATCAATGATCTGGTCGATGAATGGTGTTGGAAAATTATCTTTGGGACATGCCTTGTTCAAATCATGGAAATTAGTACATACACGAATCATGCCTTTATTTTTATTGACCGGCACAGGGTTTGACACCCATTGAGTCAAATAGATAGGATAGATAAAACCTACCTTTATCAATTTCTCAACCTCAACCTTGATGACTGTTGCTTTCTTTGGATTAACTGGGTGAAGCTTCTGTCGAATAGACTTGGCATCAGGATAAGTTGTGATTTCATGTTCAACTATTTTTGGAGCGATGCCTGGCATTTCCTCATAAGACCAGGCAAAAACATTGCGGAATTCTTTCAAAAGATCCATGTAGATTTGAATCTCTTTGCGGGAGAAATCTGCCCTGACAAAAATGTTCTCCAGGACACCAGGGTTTCGAGAGATGTTGATTGGTATAGTTTCAGCGATAGTTTCCATATTTCCCTCAGCATAAATTTCATGTGTAGCTAAGAGATTAATAGGACACGACTGATCTCCCGTCATGTTCATGGTGAATTATCCTGCTTCGATTTGGCTTAACTCTAGGAGAAAATATGATCTGTGATGAATATCTTCCCAAGGTTTGTCTGGACTAGTCATTGCTTCGATTACTGCTTCATCAGAAGGCAATACTAAGTCTAACAAATCAAAGTGAGCGAGAGAACCCTGAGCCCAAATAGGCTCTATAAGTGGATCTAACTCTTGTGCAGGAGTCGGATCAGTGTTAGTTGAATCTTGCTGGACTAAAGAGTACACTACTTCAGCGATAAACAAGGGCATGGACATGCCTAGGTGCCCTGTCTCATCCATCGTGGCCAATGGGGAAGGAAGAATCCATGGATCCTCGAAGTAAGTCATGCAGAACAACGAAACTTGAAAAATCTCAACCTTATAATGATTAGATATAAATTTGATATCGTCGTGAGGAGGTGAGTAATCAAAGGTACCCATCAAGGATGGGCACAAACTAACTCCTACATTGACAACACCTAGTTGAGGATTATCAATCATCAGGACCGTGGATGCCCCCAAAGTTGGGTCAGGTCTGGAGAAAGACAATTGATTAACAGACACTATTCGGCCCTCATGTGGAAACAACAAGACTCAAAAAATTGTAGCAACCACAGCTTGCATAGGATAAGTCCAACTCCATCCTAACAAAAGAATATAGTTGAGGGGAGCATCTACTACCTCTACTTTGACACACACGGTCTTCCCTCCTAACTGCACGGGGAAAGAAGGAACGATGCCATGTGGTTGGAACAAACAACTGTCGAAAGCAGTGAGGAGAGTGGGTGATGGAGACAAAATAGGCAGGCTAATGGCCTTCCAACATGCCAACGACATAACGCATGTCGAGGTGCCCTCGTCGACCGCCATGCGGAAAATATTCCGTGTAAAAGTTTTCATGGGATAAGCCACTACTATATGAAATGCTACGTGGTAAGGCAGATGAGGTTTTAAGTCGGTTGTATCTAACATGATGGTACTTGGATTACAAGTCTCAGTAGATTCCAAAGTGGTTAACAAGGCTTTCCTCTAAGCAGGGTAGCTTTGGAGGACCTCCAAAGCAGACATCGCACAAGGGGTTTGTGATAAATCTTCCACCACAGAGTAGTTCTGGGCGGCCCTTGCGTTGGGGTTATGAGAAGCTTTTTTAAATGCACCTTTTTGAATATGTGTCATTCTTTCTCCCAATGTCTTCTCAATATTTAGAGGAAGAGATGGGAGATCAGCTTCTTTACCCTTCTTAGAAGCGCTTGGTTTACTATAATCGTGCACTCTAGTCGATATGAAAGTATCACCCCTAACAATATATACATTCACGGATGAGGGATTGTTCGGAGGCGGGCAGGTTTCTTGGCTGCCCCCTTCCATGCTTGCAGAGGCTTGGGTTCGATTTTGCCTATGTTGAAAGGGATTAGTCAACACTTACTCTTGTTGCTATGTGACAAACTTTTGGGCCTCTGCAAGTCGAGAACATAGATGGTTCGGGTGGTCTTCCGTGCACAAGTTGCATGGATACCTTGCCTTCCATTTTTCAGTGTTGTCCCCACCAGCATTATCGTTGGGTTTTTTATCCCCCTTATCCTTCTTTTGTCATGTTTTCTTCCCTTCAGGCTGTTGGGTGGCCTTTGGGTTAGTCAACTGCACTGTCTGTACCTCCGATGTTTGGGTAGGGGGAGCAGCCAAAGCAGTAGTTTGGCTGGTCGTTGTGTGTTTTATGGATAATTGTTGCAACTACTTCGTTAATTGCTCAGCGGGCTTTTTTTGTGTTGAACCCACAATGTCATCGACATGTGGTCCAGCTCTCTATCTAGTTTTATCCAGTATTGAACATGGCGCATCTGGCAAGATGTTTTATAATAAGCTAAACTGAGAATAGATGAGCTCAAAATGTTGAGCCCTCATGATGGCATCTTCTTCGGAGAAAACTCTAGAGGTTGTGATGTCTTTGGATAACTGTGGGACCAAATACTTAAGGAACCACTCAAGCAGGAATGTTGGTGGGATAAGTACCTTGATTAAACTCTTCCGGCGTCTCCACTCCCGAATGTGATCAGAGATGTGGTCCGATGTTGTCTATTCAAAATTGGCGAGTAGATCTGTGCCAGCGTCGTATCTCATAGGTAACTAGAAATGGTTAAGGAAAGCCATTGCCAGTTCACCAAAAGAAGAGTATCTNAATGAGTTAGATGAGCACCAAAGATGGAAGGTAGTCACAGGATCTCTTGGATCTTCATTAGGCTTGGCTTCGAACTTTGGAATGTCTGAAGGCAACTTCGTCGACATAGGAGGCCAACGCGGATTGTGACAAATGGGGTCATTCAACAACCTTGTCAAATCTAGCAAGTGTAAAGTCGCCGGAAAAGGTGGTTTGGGTTGCTACTGATAACCTGGGAAAAAGGGTCCTGAAGTTTGACTGGCACCAGGTTGCCAGGAAAATTTTGGTTGTTGGCCCGGATTCTGGTAGAAACCAGGGCCCTGACCAGCGTAAGGATTTTTCATATGTGGAGACATCATCGGTTGATTTCCCAAATAGGACATAGATTGTTGGGCATGCATTGTATTTGAAGGACTTTGGGAAGGATTACCCCATGCCAGTCCCATGGGGATAGGCATAGTAGTTTGTCCGGAGTTCCATTGATTGTGGAAAGAATTACCCCAGATAGGCATTCCGGAGGAGGGAACGGATCATTGCCCTGAATTCCAAGGTCCTGCTAGGTTTTCCCCCTGTGCAGGAATAGTACCCTTCATAGGAGTAGATTGTCCAAAAATGGGGTTTGCCTCAGTCGGGAAAGCGGCTGACGAGAAGGTATTATCACCAAACGTTCCATTCCAAGAAAATGGTATTGAACCTATCAGCATACTATACGAAGGTGGTCCTTGACTGATGCAAACCACCAAGTGAAGTGGACAAAGGAGGGATATGACCTCCTCCATAAGGAAAAGCGTTAAAAGGGAAAAGAGTGCCCCCCATATGACCTTGCAAAGGAATGCTAGAGCTCCCTGCCCCGATACCCAAATTTTGTAAAGTGGAGTAGGAAAGTACATGACTTGTACCCGAACTGGGCATATCATATGAGAACGGAGGGCCTGTCAAACTAGGTGTGAAAGGGGTTGTGGCCGCCACCAAAGATGGGTTCGGACCACTGTGTGAAGTAGTTGTGGTCGAGACCATGGTGGCTCGGATGGACGATAGTAGGTTAGGAGATGATAAATCTCCTATGGTGACAACCGTGGTGGGAATTGAAGAATTCCCAGAAGGAGTAACAGCATTTGTTTCCATTGTTGTGTGCGACACTGTCTGGTGCTCATAAAATTGAATTGGTACAATCAAAGGTGACAAGAAATCAGTGGTTGGGGTTTCAACTGGGCCAAGAGCGGTTTCTTCAAGGTCCAAGATGGTCGATTCCTCCGGGGGTTGTTCAGGCACAAAGGTTTGTAACCCGGTCGCTTCAAAAGACCCTTGTTGGTCTAGCTTTCGCCTTAATGGTGGCGGGGGTGGCTCCAGTCTAACCGGTGGCAGGCCAAGAAGCCTTCGTGACCGGCGAAGATCAAGATCCTCCACTGTGTGAGAAGATCCAAGACACTATAAGGTAGCCTAAATGCTCAAAAGTAACACACACTACAAAATTCCCTAGAAGATAAGACAAGCAAACACTAAATTAATTGGAAGAACAATTATAACAACCAACACTAGATAAACTTACTGGTGCAAGTGCAAATCGAACACAAAAGAACCCTCTGGATATACTATGCAAAGCGTGGCCCGATGTCTGTCCTAGGTACCATGGTATACCCCCACAGTCACCTATGTATGTCCCTAAAAAGATTGGCAACTAGGTTGCCAGCATGTGAATAGTCACCAGGCGGGTACAGTCGAAAGTTGGGTAGACCACAATGACCAACGTATCGAGCCTGAAACTTGTCAAGGGTATTGAGAGAAAATTTTATGAAAGACAACTGAGGACCTTGAATGGATTCGAGACCCATGAAGCACCGTGGAAAATGCAAACGACGGAATCCTAAAACAATCCCTCTATATGTGTTCTCTACTATGATTGGTCCAGCTTTGGAGGGGTTATGTCCACTACCTTTCCGCACGCAACCTTGTGTTTATCCCTTGTGTTAGAGGGGGGTTCCAGATAACTTTCACGACATTGGACTTAGAAACTCCCTATCTCAGACTCCAATGTTTGATTTTAAATGGCCTTGAAGAGTTTCCTCTCCAACCTAATCCAAGGCCCTAGTCCTGAACTAGTTTGTGAACCCTACAAACATAAAAGTCTAGTAGATTTTAAATTTAGCATTAATTTTATGGCTTTGTCTTATGTCAAGGGGTATGAAGGTGAAACTGATGATGTGTAAAAGACGAAAGCAAAAAATGAATGAAAAAGCTGGAAACAAAACTTTTATTGAATGCAAAATTTCAACAACTTTTTTAAAGAAATATTTTTAATTTTTTCTAAGATTTTGGACAGCAAACTCAAAGGAATTTCACTCGACTATGAGCTACTTATGATCTAAGTGAACTGCAAAAACTTATGAAATAAAAGAATTTTCCCTAGCAAATGATGCAGAAACACACTCTTCAACCAAAGAAAAAAATGAAAAGAGATATTTTTTTTTATTTAAATGTTAGTAAAGCAAGAAAGGGAAAATACCGACAAGCAAAAAACCAAGAAAAACAATTCTAGCCTAAATCCCAGATCACAAAGAATCAGGTCAAAAATCACACTAGAAACTTTTTGTTAAAAACAATGACTCTCACACTTGTCTAAAAACCTTTAAAAATTATTTTATTTTTATGAGAAAAAGTAAGCTAAGAGTAAAATTAATCCTAAGCTACTGACTATTCAAACAAACATTCAAACACCTGAGAGGAATAATTCTTATCAAGGGAAAGGATGACTACCTTACCCTTAACAAAAAGTATCATGTACAAAAAGTATCATGTAAAAGCACGTGACTGTTACTCAAACAACACACGTGTGAACGCATGCTGAACAGAGATAGAGGGCATGTACACGCGGGCTGACCTTGTACAGGCCGCGTGTATATCTAAACTCTAAGAAAAAATGAAAACAGACAGACCAAACCAAGAAGAGACCACTGATATTGATAACCAGGATCCCTTGAAGGCTTGGATACTCTTTCTAATAGAAAAACAAATAATATAAGGAAAAATGATAAAGCAAAAACAATCTGAGATAGGACTACTAGCAAACAAGACTCAGACAGAATTCAAGAAAACCGTTGGAGAATGTGTGATTCTGATAGGGAAGAGGATGACTACCTCTGAAGTCCTATGAACTCTACACGCTACTGCTACCTCTATAGATAGTGTTCACACGCGGGCTGTAAGAGGGTAGGGCGTGGGTACACACATGCAGACCTTGTGTAGGCTGTGTGTACCTCTGTGGGTCCTGAAAAACACAGTCAAGCAATAGACAGGGAAAGCTGGTATGGAAAACTAGACTCCCTACTAGCTCAGACCTTACAGAAACGAAAAGAAAAGACAAGCAAGAAAAACTCGTCTTTAAACTACCCAAAAAACTAAAGAAAATTCCAGGAACCCTAGAGAGTCTCCCCAGTATGGTCGCCAATTCTGTTGTTGAGGAAAATCACCCTACGGACTAGCAAATAGACTTCAGACTTTGCATGCAGATATGACTGAATAGAAATTACTTTCTACCTTCATCCCTAGATTTAAATCCCCTTTTCTTAGTAAATGCATGGAAAGATCAACCTACCTCGTTTTTGGCGTTTGATGTCGATCCTCCGTTGTGTTTGATTCCTTGTTCGCAATACTCCTTCCAAAGCTGACCTGCATCCAAGACAAGCAACAACTATGCATGCATACTACTTATATACTAACGGGTTAGAAATCCAAACATAAACTAATCAAACCATAAAAAGTTCATGAATTGGGACGGGGAAAGCACTTTTTTTATTACTTTGAATGAGTCAACTTACAAAAGTTGAGACCTTCCATCGCTCCTTGAACCTAATCCTGGGCTCCTCTTCTTCTATCCTCCAACTACTTTGCTTTGAATCTCCTTTGGCATAAGGAAAGGCTAAAGGGTTGGGACAATGGGAATACGTAAATGGGAAGATTTTCTTTTCTATATTTTTCTTCCTTTCAAATGGGACCCCTACCCTTTCTTTTATAGGATAGAAGGAGCTAGGTATTTGGATGAACCCTCGGCCATGCATGGCCAGGAGTTTCAATTAACTCACTCATAGCTTTTTGTTCCATAGGCAACTTTCCTTTTTTCATGCTTTTGTCGGTCCACGTGGGTTGTTTTGGGTCAGCCAGCATGTACATGCATGCAGTAATGGATTAGGGCGCATGGGCCTTTATACAAGAGGATTTTCAGAGAGTTGTTCAGAAGTGTTTTGGCAAATAAGGGATATGAGTTGTCCTGATGCCAGGTAAGCATGTGTGGTGCAATTTAGGGTTATAACAGATGGATTTTCCCTTTCTGTTCTCATTTCATATGTTGTAAGTATTCCATGTAATTCATTCATGCTCAACATATCCAAATCTTGTCTTTATTCTAGAGCTGAGATTTTAGGGTCAAATATCATTGGGAGAGATCTCTGTATCTTTTGCACAATAACTAAATTTTCAATCTTTTCTCCCAATCTTCTTATAGTATTCACAATTTCATCAACTTGGAGAAAATAAGATGCAATATCTTCATCTTCCTTCATTCTCATATGTTCAAATTTTCCTCTGTAAGTCGGAATCTTGGCCCCTTTGACTTTAGTGTCTCCTTCATAAACATTCTTGATCTTGTCCCAGATTTCCTTTGTAGAATCACAATTCATTAACTTAATAAATTTTGAACCAGTTAGACCACATAGAATCAAATTTATAGTCTTTGAATTGTATCTTCCAAGGTTTTTCCAGCATTATCTATTGGGGGAGAAGTTGGTGCAGTGCATCCATTTACTACATCTTTCCAAACATTAAATCCCTCTACCTACGAAAATGCTCTCATTCTTATGCTCCAAAAAGCATAATTTTTCCCATCAAACAATGGTTTTCCATTTTTTGTAAATGATCCTTTTTTATACATGATATTCCTTCTAGTGGTTAGACTATTCTTGAAGGAATCCGCTCTGATACCAATTGTAAGAATATTCAAGAATATTGAGGGGGGGTGAATCAATATAGAGTTATTTCAACAATTTTAACCTTCAAGCACTACATAAAAATTAACCATTGATCATGTCATTCAACATCACATAAACTCATACACATTTCACACATATTTTTACGTGGAAACCCAACTTGGAGAAAACCAAGGAAACTTTTCTTAAATAATTTCAATATTTTACAAGCACTAACTTGAAGGAAGCACCCACTCCCTGAGTTTTCTAGCACCTACTAGAAGGAGACACCAATCCACTTGGAATATTTTAAATGATGATATAGTATGATCCGAATTATTTTCGGCACGAAATGAGAGCGGAGATATAATAAAGAAATGCACAGAGATATCGCGTATATACAGTAATATAACAGAAATATATCAGAGATGCAACCATAAACACAAAGATACAGCAATACACGATTTCTATTAATGAAATAAATGTACAGAGACTGTAAAAATACAGAGTGNGCTTATCTCTGAGAAGAGATGTGTCGGCTACTCGCATTCACAAGAAGATGATTACAATGAGGCTCTGAAGGCCCTTTTACAATAAATGGGAATGCCAAAAGTCCTAGACATCCAAAAACCTAACCCTAGGAGATGAAGCGCCAAAAGTCATGTGGGGCCCGTTTGGGTAAGTTGGTGCATCAACTTCCCAGGGTCGTAACTTTTGCATACGATCTCCGTTTTAGGCGTGTGATAGCTCGTTGGAAAGGTATCGTCGAGGAGATTCATTTTGGGGGCTCAATAATGCCTTTGGTTATCATTGAGAACCTCTATCTCAAAAAAAACCTTCATTTAGGCCCTCAAAATGGCCCCGGAAGTTAAACCTGCTAAAAATAGTAAATTGACAAAATTGCCAGAAAACTATTTTGAGCCATTTGGAAAAGGTGGGTGGCCTCCGATATCCACCTAGATCATAGTATCAAATAAAACTTCAAATACAATCCCAAAATCACTTCTTAAATCTGTATAAAAAATTGCTCAGAACTGTACCTCAAATATGCAAACTTGTAAGATTCACCACGAGCTCAATTTTTTGTTTATGATTCTGAAACTTGGAACTCGGATATTAGGATATTTTTTAATTGAAATTAACAAATGGAATTCAATTTGGACCTACCAAGATTCAAATATAACCATTTTATCTTGAACACTTGTTTGGGACTACTTTTTGGATTAGTCACAAACCCTAACTTCCAACATGTATAACTTCGTACATGTAATGAATAAGGATCTGAAACATGTACCCAATATTCTTCGATATATTCCATAAAATTCATCCTATTTTATCTCCTTGAATCATCCCCCAAAAACAATTATAGTGCAAATGGAAAGATGACTTGTTTTAAAGAAGAAAACCCTAGTTTTAAGAACCTTAATTTCCACTGAGTATAAATCCAAACTTGTAATGATAAAAGACCTAAAATTTGTACCATAAATTATTTTCCATCTCTTATGAAATACATCCACATTTCACTATCTTAATCATTATATAAAAAAATTTATATCAAAAATTCCAAGATGACCTTCAAAGGAAACCCTAGAAAAAATCATCACAAGACTTCATTTTCCCTTGGAATTTCGCCCTTCTTCACTTCATCTTCCCTTGAAAATTCACTCCTATAGGTTGAAATTATCTCATGTTCCTTGGCTAGGTCAAATTGGTGTGATCCAAATGCCAAATGAGGATCCTTTTATTTATATGAGTCTTGTCCACATGAGGGGGTGCGACCAAGGGCCACGACTTTTGGGTTGCACCTCTTCCTTAAGGATGGTCGACCTTAAGAGATTCTTTACTTTACTTTAGGGGCTTCTTATCTTGTCCTTAGGGGATGTTTTCACTTGGATTTAGGGGTTTCTTATCTTATCTTTAGGGTCTTCTCTGCTTGGATTTAGGGGCTTCTTCTCTTCGTTTTAGGGGCTTCTTCACTTGACTTTATGGGATTATTCACTTGGTTTTAGCGCTTCTTCAAGGCTCCTTCAAGGCTCAATTTGTGTTCAACTCAAAGTGGACATGTGGGAACAACCACATGTTATCTCCTCCCATGAGGGACATGCTTAAATTATATTCCATAAGGGGACAACTTTGGAGTTATATACACTTATGTCAAGGCTCCTTGAAGGCTCTTCAAGGCTTCTTCAAGTGGACACATCATCATCACTTTGAGGGGCTTCTGGGATTTTCTTTAGGGTTTCTTCTAAGGTTGAAATCAATGACAACCAATTTTATAACATGTATTCCCATTGTAACATTTGATGATACTATTATCTCTCATGGAATAAAGAGAAAAAGGAATTTTGGCAACCATGAATGTTTTCATTTGTGTATAGGACTATTCTACATGTGCATTTGAATTGAAAGTTTCTTAAGTAACATTTCATGTGGATTGTTTCTATGTTGGTTATTTCAGAAAATTATTCATTTGTTGTTACTAATGGATACGGTGATAATGTTACATGTATGATTTATAACTCTTTATGATCTATATCTATTACATTATTGGTTTATCATACTACTGTGTGTTATTACCTACTTCTCCATTTGGTAATACAATCTTGTACTATGTCTATCTTGTTGGAAATGATATTGATCAATATAGGTTATAAACATATTAGAATAGATAGTTTCTGTTTCATTTTAATTATGTAATTTTATATTTAGCGACAATTCTTTGGAGGACAATTCGTCCTCATTTTTTGTAATCTAAATTATTATTGGCAACCAAGCCCACATACTAGTCAGAATTTTCCATACCAAATGAGAGGAAATCTAGTTGTGACTCTCCATCAAGAATTTTCCCTTACCTACCTGACAATTCATTTGGACCATGGTCTCTAGAACATGTAGCACAATATATTAGAGGATGTTTACTTTCGTATACCATCAAGCATACTAATAGAAAGCAAGGTATATACCATCCCTTACCTATAACCACTTGACCTTGGGAAATCATTTCCATGGATTTTGTGGGAGTTTTACCAACAACCAGGAAGGGACATGACTATAGTTTGTGGTAGGTGATAGGTCCAATAATATGTTCATTCTCATGCCTTGTAAAAATACCATTATAGGACAAGAAGAAAAAAACATGCTCTTTGAACAAGTATGGGTGCACTTTGGGATACCAAGGAGCATCATCTTAGACATGGACACTATATTTCTTAGTTCCTTTTGGACTACACTTTGGGATAATATGGACGTGAAGTTGAATATATCTACAACATTCCATTCACAAAAATATGGGTAGAAGGAAGTAGTCAACGAGAATTTGGTGCATTTTTTGAGGGGTTACAATATGAAGCATCCGAAGAAAAAGGATTAAAATCTAATCTATGTTCATCACTCTTATAAAAGAAAAGTCCATACTTCTACTAGTAAGTCCCCTTTTGAAACTTTCTTTAGGTATTTTTCTTCTTTGCTCTTGGATGTTGCATATGTACAACGAGGAGTGAGGGAAGACACCATGGGAGAAGCATTAAAATAAGAGACTTTTATCAAAAATATTAGGTAAATCCATTTGAAAGTACATAAGATGTTGAAAATATCATAGGAAAGGTACAAGGCATTACATGATTAGGATAGAACAAAAAATTCATTCAAAGTAGGAGATTGTTAAGAACCAAACATCAATATAGCATAGAAAAACCTCAGAAAAAGTACTCAACGCCTTGAAAAAGAGATAACTTCATATAATAAGCCTCTTCGAGGGGGCATCCTCCTTTTACCCCACTTAAATGTTCAAGTACAAGATGATTCAAAATGAAAATGTCTCCTTGGTATATATAGGAGACTAGGAGGTATAATTACAACTAATGGCCTAAAGCCGACATAA
>JASDQU010948596.1:4975-19496 GCA_032191745.1 Picea mariana
TATAGAGTTCTTTTTTATATTTGTTAAATTTTTCTTTTAGATTATGGATTTATCTTTTGTATTTTGATTTGTAAGCAGGGATGTTACATCTCGTTCATATTGGGGTGTTATTAAAAAAAAGCAATTGCCAAATTGCCACCGGAGAGTTACACACAGACCTTACACATCTCCCTCACACTGGGCTGTGGGCTGTAGAATGCACCTCTTTCTGTCAGTGCAACCGTAAACAATATTAGTTGTGCAAAAGTGTTAACTAAAGAACGAAGAACGAATTTGACAACGTTGACATTGGGAAGGGATCAATAATCCAGCCCTTGGGTAACATATTAGGCATCATATCGAAATGGTGAAACCCAGGTAATTGGTGAACAAATATACTATTTTATGCAAAACTAGACTATTTTATGGGTGAAGATGGTGAAAACCAAGTATACACGGTTCCATTAAGTAGACCTCCTTTTCAGGTAATTCATGAATTGTTTATTCTCCGTCTCCCGTTGTGATAAACGAGATGGGTATACAATTTGTAAAAATGCACTTTCTAACAGGGTCATACCTATAAATAAACCGTCCACATAATTCTCTCTGGAACAGAGACATCTGGGCATGTAACTTCTCCTAGGCCTGAATACCGTCCGTTCCTATATGGGGCATAATGATCTCTCTTCTCATAAGCTCTTCTCTCTCTTCCATATAATAAGCTAATTAAAAATATGCCCTAAACCATTTCACAAAGTACAAACCTAACCCACTCACTAAATGCATGCATTTGACCTGAATTTTTTAAATACAACAGGAAACAAAGCATAGAAAAATGAATTCTGAAACACAGAGAGAAACCCACTACATACAACGACAATAATGAAATTGCAGAGACAAAAAATATATATTTCTGAAAATAACAACTAAATCAGCTACCTGCTGTTGGTACTGTGCAAGCTTTCTCCGCTGGGTTTTAAGTGCTAATATCGCCCTGTCCACATCTGTAACCTTCGGCTTCTTTGTGAAAAAATTACCCATTTCTTCGGCTCTAAGCACCGTTTTCCGCCACCAAAATCAAACATATAATTAGAAAACCCCTGTCTGATTCAAACCCTGAAATTGCATAACTTATTACTAAATGTTAATCTCATCTCACACCATCCTGGAGATGAAGATAAAATTGCACCACTCAAATTCTCATATTCTTCTTCATAGTCGTCATCTATCATGGCACACTCTCAACTGTAACTGGGGCAAAATTTCTGCATATGCTTTGCTTTGCTACAACGTTTGTTGTTTGATTTGGAGCGAATTACAGTGTCAACATCGGTTTATGCTGATTTGCTTTGCGTCGCCGTCGCCTCTATTTGTCTATCCCTTCCTTGGTCGCGGGCAAGCATCCCTTCCTTGGTCGCAGTTGTCTGGATTTAGGATTCAACTTGAGCATCCTTAAAAGGTCATTTCCCACCTTTCCCACCACGCTAAATAAATAAAGGATGGAATTTGACGGACCAATTTGCCTACGGGTAAAAATTTCTTATAGTCATCAACCGTTCTTGAGTAGAACGAGTATTGGAGTTTTCAAAACCGGGGCTGTTCAGTTTGAAATTCCAACCGGACATCATCATCATCGAAGAATGTAAGTGGCCAAATGTAAACCATGCACTGCACGGAACCTTTGATGATTTTATGAAAAAAAATCCCCTTTGGCACGAGTATAAATTTGATGACTTCGAGGGATGGGAGTAATTTGTTTGTATACCTCTAAACAATTGCACGGGATGCTTATGTGAAGGTTATTCTACAAATTTAGCATATGCATGGGATTTTTCAAGATAACCAAGCCCTTGGGAGAAGACTTTTCAACATAAGTTCAAGAAGTTTGGATTCCAAAACTTCGAAGAAGATGGAACTAAGTTTAACATTGGCCTTATAGAGAAGACTTTTCAACATGAACTTGGTTCATAGAGAAGACTTTTTAATATATGTTTGAGGAGTTTGGATTCTCAAACTTTAAGGTAGGTGTTCGATTCAACAATATATGTTTTTCATAATTTATTGAAGTACTTCCCATAAAATCAATCTCTTATCTCAAATTATGGTTTATAGACTTTTTAACATATGTTTGAGGAGTTTGGATTATGAAACTTTAAGGTAGGTGTTCGATTCAACAATACATGTTCTTGCATAATCTCTTGGAGTACTTCCCATACAATGGATCCCTTATCTCAAATTATATTTTTAGTAGTCCTTGTATTGGGAGCAATATGTCGTCTAATGAGACTATAAATTAAAAATGCTATAAAAAACACTTTTGTTGTTTCTGAGAGTAATCTGCATTCAAGGGGATGGGACTAATATACCTTGAAACAACCATGTGGCATGCTTATATGAAAGACAAGTTGTAAGTTTAGCATCGTACCCCACAAAGAAGACTTTCCAACATGACTTGGGCCCCATAGAGAACACTTTTCAACACACGCTCAAGAAGTTTGGATCCTAGAACTTCTAAGGGGATGGGACTAATTTCACTCAACATACCTCGAGACAACCATGCAACATGCTCACATGAAGGCCATACTATAAGTTTAGCACTAGGCCTCGCATAAAAGACTTTTCAATATCAACCAAGCCCCATTCAAGATTTTTCAACATGCACTCAAAGAGTTTTGATCCTGTAACTTCTAGAGGCATGGGACTAATTTCACCCAACATACCTCAAAACAATTACATGGCAATTGGACATGAAGGCCATACTGCAAATTTAGCATCGGGCCCAATAGAGAAGACTTTTCAACCTAAGTCGAACCCCAAGTATAATACATTTTAACTTATACTCAAGGAGTTTGGATCCCAACTTTTAGGGGGGGCAAGTACTCTAGATCCTCACCAAGGAGGCGAGGGAACTAACTAAATGTTGTGCTTTGTATTCTTTGTTGTCTTTTCAATAATGGAAAGGATTGTGGTTTATATAAAACTACAACCTATCTAAATAGATAGATAGAGAAATATATTGTATTAAATCATCTTCAATATTAAACGGGTATATAGAACAATAAATTTTACATGTTGTGTGATATTTTCCAATAGATTAAAGTAAGAGAGTGTGATCATTAGAGCTAGTAGTGTAAGAAAGTGTGATATTTTACATCTTGTGTGATAATTTCAAATAGATTAAAGTAAGAAAGTGTGATAATTAGAGCTAGTAGTGTAATGGTGGGACCCAAATCATGGACTTAGTTTACTCTGCTAAATTTGGTCCCCTTCATCACACAACAAAGGTTGGTTGCCCCATTGACTCTACTCTCAACCATGTGCTTCTTGCTTGCATCATTTTCTCAACTAACTTTGCTATACCTCTCACTAGATCATCCTGAAATGCTCATTCTTAGTGTTTGATGTGCAAATTTGACATCTACTTGATTTGCAAGTATGTTATGCACCATAGGAGAAAAAGTTGTTCAATTTCTACCTCCTCGTTTCCACATACTTGACATAGTGTTTCCTCCCCTCACTCCTTAGGTTGGTCCCATTTTCTTGTTTAACATCTCGTCTTATGTGAATTGGTTCTTAGTTGTTCTATTATTTGCTTTTAACACCATGGGATATTGAACCTCAAATTAATTTAACATCACCCTGCCTGTTGGAGTTATCTATGTAATATTGTTATTTCTCCATTTTCCCTTCTTGCAACATTATTGTGCATAACCTTTCAAAACCCTTTTATTTGTTGGGCACCTTTCTTTTTCTATATCCCAGTATTCCAACATTTTTCTATGTTGTCAATTCCATGTTTTCTTCATCTTGTGTAGCTCATCTAATCCAGGTGGATACTAGTGGCCACCCACCTATTTCACTAATTCATAATAGTTCCACAACTTGGTAGTTTTTTTTCTACAGTTTTTCAAGTCCCAAAATTCTGGGGCCATTTTGAGGCCCTAAACAACATTTTTTGGGTGTGGCAGCGCCTAGCAGGTAGCGAAAGGCACATGTTAGGTCGAACGAAATGTGTACTCCTCGGCTAGACCTTTCTGACGATGTACCGAGCGATATCAACTAACCACAACGGGGCCCACAAACCTTTTGGCGTTTCATCTTTTGGGGTTAGGGTTTTCTCATTGATGTTTTACGTTAAAAGGCCTTTTCAACCTCTTTGTAATCAACTTCTTGCGAATGAGCGTAGTCGACACATATCTCTCTTCTGAGATAAGCTACCACCATTCTCGCTAGCTTGTGTGCTTTGCATTTTACAATCTTTTGTATTCTAGATAGTCGTTAATAGAATATGAGTTTTATTGTATTATTGTGTTCCTTACAATATATTTGTGTATTTCCTTGTTATATCTCTATTATATCTCTACCTTCATGCCATTCTCAATATAATCCAAATCACCATCTTGGCTTATTTTAACCGAAACATTGTCGATGATCGTCGTTGTTGTTTTATAATCTCTCTACAAAATCAGTTTTCTCAATGCCTCCAAAGGGGTGTGATTTTTAATTCTTAGACAACTTGTTATCATGTGTTTTTACACTTGTTCAAACATGGCTCCCCATGTTTATGGATACACTTGGTCTCCATACTTCACATCAATAAAGGATTACTAGGGTTATGAGTGTTTGAAAGAGGGGGCATGGCATTTGCTAGTCCAGAGCTTTGTTATCCTACATCTATTTTGCAACAAGAAGATTGTTTTTCAACCTCCTTACATTGTTTTCTTCGTCCATGCATCCCACTCTAGCTTCTCATTGAAATTTAGTCCCAAATATTTATAACTTTAGTTTATCTCTAGTTGTTCACATCCAAATTTGATTCAAGGTTTGTTTGATCTTATTTTTAACAAGAAGAATGTTATCTTAGTTTCTCCCATGGTCGTGCTCATCTCAATCTCCATGCAAAAGGACTATTTTCTCTCTAGGTGATCTTGTAAGTTACATAGCATCCTAGTTGTTCATGTCACATCGTCTACATACCACAATTTTATGATAATCTTATTGGCTTTGCCCCTCCCCCATCTTTGTTGTTTATCCATTCCTCTAGCATATCTATATAAAGTCTAAATAATGTGGGGAAGAGGGGGAAACCATATAGTTATCACATCAAAACTCCCCATTTTCGACTTTTCCAGTAGTGTTACAAAAATATGTCACTATTGGCATGCATAACCTCCATTTTCAGCCTCTTTTCACCACCACGTGACCTCAAACTCACTAGAAATAGCCTAGTTAAACCATGAAATTGACCAAAAAGGTTCAACATAGATATTACCCCCAAAAAGTGCACTCAAGCAATGTGGATAATACCCTTAAAAGTTGCACTACTCCATAAAAAAACCAATTTTGATTGTTTCCAACCCTCATTAATGTGCCCAACTTGACATAATGGGAGGTTAGTTGTATATGGACTATCTTAAATCTGAATTTGTAATATCCTACATCCGGCTAGTCTAGGAAATGTTGCTCATATGATATGCCTATTCTCTGATTGGATACACTGGGGGTTTCTGGATGAGTTTCAACTAAGTGTTTTTACATGCTTGGTGTAGATAATTAATTGTTTGCAACATATAGATGAGCATACAAATAGTAAATGAGACAAAAGACTGTAAACCATATATTATGATATCTCTGCGGAGTACAATGTCGAATGCGACTAAATAAAATAAATCACTCGACTAGATCAATGACGAAAGGATCTTAGTTGAAATACAAGAAGCAAACTAAAACAATAATACCCAATACTAGAAGAAGGTTGTGGGATCAATGGATGAGATGTAAGACCTACTGCAAGCTATGGTGACTCATACGACAATTGTTGCAAGACTGGAAAGTTCGCCTTGGTGGCTAAACCCCTCAGATATGCCTGGAAACTGTCCCAAACAGTGTGCCCTCCTCTCTCTCTCTCTCAATCTTGGTTACTAACCTATTGACAATCGGCCCTCTACTGATATGTCCGGACCCCGGATGGATCCCCCTAGGGAAATGCGCCCCCTCTGCTGCTGGAAACTTCACCCTAGTGATTCCCCCGTCAGAATTGGCTAATAAGGGTCTCAAACTGAGCGCCCTAGGATACTGTGAAATGGGTCGGAAGGATTTCCCTGGATCTGATCTAATGATCACTCGAGAACCCCAAATGTATCCTCCCCAACTGTTGCACCCTCAACGGCTGGAAAATGCACCCCAGATGATTTCTCCATTGAATTTTGATGAGAAATTAGGAAATATATGTGCCTTTCCTTCCTCTCAACTAGGTCGGAAGGGAATCCCTGGATTTTCCCTGGATGGGACAAGTTGACTCACTAAGCCTCCTTAGAAGTTGTGCCCTCACCCTGAATAAGTGCGCCCTTGATGTTGCAACCTGTGTAACTGCTACTGTAGACTGATCAAAGATCTATGTGATCTCCCCGATGACTAAGATGTGTCTCTCAACACCAAAATCAACCAGTGGGTGTATTCCTCCTGGAATCCATTGAGCTCTCTCTCCTAATATGTGCCACTCTTCTCGATGACAAGTCAAAATCTTCATAATGTCGAATTAGGTTGCTTTGCCCTTCCTTTATAGTTTCCTGGAACCCTAATTCATTATTGACCTATGTTTAGCTTATATGTTCTATTTTTAGTTCACTTTGACTTAAAAGTGTTTTTAGTTCACTTTGACTTAAAAGTGTTTTTAGTCACTTTTAGCTCAATTTCACTTTCGAATTATAACACCCTTGGCTGAAGTGACCTCTAGTAATCCTGTTTACCCCTGCATGGCCCCGAATATAGTCTAACGGGGTTGTTTATACCATTAAGCCTCCTCTCTGGAGCTCCTATTTGGAAAGGGACATTACAGTCCTCCCTTCCCGAAATTGCTTGTCCTCGAGCAATACCAATCCAAGGTGTTGCAACACCTGCTCGCTCTCCCAAGTAGCATCCTCTACCAGAAGCCCTCTCCATCTGATCAAACACTCTTTGATGACCTTGCTCCTCAATTTTTGCTCTCAGAACTCCAGTACCTCCTTCAAAACTAACTCTAACTATCCCTCCTCATCCAATGGGGGAATCTCCTATGATGTGTTAATGAATTGTCCTAGGGCCTTCTTGAGGCAAGATACGTGGAATGCATTATGGATCCTGCTCCCCTCTGGAAGCTCTAGCTCATAAGAAACCTGCTGGAAGTGTATGCTCTGACTTGTTCTGCTGAAAAGTCACACACTCACTGATGTACCTCATAACATCCTGCGCGAGGCCCTTCCATGAGAACCTCTCTCTGATCTGCCTGTAGGTTTTGAAAAACCCCTGATGGCATGCTAGTGGTGAATCATGCACTGCTGCGAAGATCTTCTTCTTGAGCCCTGAACCTGGCACTAAGTAGACTCTGTCCTTGTAGAATATGACATCGTCAATGACCCTATACCTGTCATCCTGAACCTGCTCATCCAAAATCTCATAAGCGAACTTGTTCTTGGAATATTCCACCAACAAATGAGATTTCCAATCCACTGAAACCTCCATCAAAGAACATGTCACAGGTCTCCTAGATAGTGCATCAGCCACAATGTTCTTCTTCCCCTTGATGTACTCTATGTCGAAGTCGAAGGCCTGCACCTTCGTCACCCATTTCTATTGGTGCTCACTAAGGTCCTATTATCCCCCACTTTTAGGGATAGCGAGGAGATTATGTCTCGAGGCCCACAGGTCCTAGACATGGAGTACCAAGAGCCAGATCAACTTAAGCATGGCCTTGGAGGGCCCATGTTTTCTCCCTATCGGCGCCTCCACTTTGTCTGCAGCAACAGTAGCATCCATCACCTTCGGTTTAGTCCTGTATCAGAGATGGTTATTGCTCCATGAGGTAATGAGTCCGGTTATCATGGTATGTGTCACTTTGATCCTCAAAACCTTTGAACATGTGCATATGATTCCTTTGTTTCTAACGGGTGCTTGGATCTTATGCTTGTCCACTTGACCATGTCTAGGGGGAATGACAGGATGCCCTAGCAAGCTTATGTCCATAGGTTTTGAGTTGCCACTGGGAGGATTTATGAAAAGCCATCGTTCGTTCCCATCGTTCGTTCCCATCATACATACCACTTTCCATCTTATTTCCCGCTCACCCATCCCATTACATTGGTCTGGGCATAGGGTTGGCCAATCATTTAGGGGTTGTACCTTACCTTGTGGGAAGAATGAGCTAAAGGGCCTGGGGGGTAAAAGCAGTTGAGAATAAAAGCCTAAGAATAAAACCTCGAGATGCTTCGCCCAGGGATCCCTGAGAAATCAATAAAAAAACTTCTCAGCAAGAAACAAAGGGACCCGTAAAAATAATAAAACAAGACCTAGTTGAGGGATAGGGGGTCTCATCATGAGCCAGCCTATTCGGTCCATGGATACTTGATGGTATGACACTAATAGTAGTTGGTTACCAAGCCAGGGTAGTGGCTCTTAGTTGCGTGACTAAGAGAAAGGGGGTCTCATCACGAGCCAACCTTCTCATTTCTGTGAAAGTGCTTGTGGGTAACATTGCCACCACTGGTCACCAAGCTAGGGCGGTGTCCCTTGACTAGCTTCTTGAAAGAAAAAAGCAATAAAAAGATAAAAAACAATAAGACAAGACCTGGTTAGAGGATAGCGGGTCTCATCACGAGCCAGCCTATTAGGTCCATGAGCATCTAGCGGTATGACACTACTGGCATCTGGTCACCACACTAGGGTAGTGGCTCTTGGTGGCATAGCCAAGAGAAAGGGGGTCTCATCACGAGCCAACCTTCTCATTTCCGTGAAATGCTTGTGGCTAACATTACCACCACTAGTCACCAAGCCAGGGAAATGTTCTTTGACTAGCATCTTGGAAGAAAAAGAATGAAGATAAAAGGCATGAATGGGCTTGGAAATATTTGCATCCATGATAGGTGCAACTCACCCTCCACAAAGCCACCCACTGGTAATCCATCCTTGCTATCGTTGCATCTTTTGCCCAGGCATCCCCATCCACCTCACCCACTTACATGACTTGGATTTAATCCTTTCCAGAAACATCCCTCTTCTAGTAGACATTAGCCCAATAGGACGTCCTGTCACTTCCTCCAAACTTGCATTGCAGACTTGTATAATGTTTTTGAGCACTAGACTGGGGAAAGGGGTTTTATGCACATGTTTAATAATATTGATGATTAGATGTGATTAACATTGTTATGATCCCTGTGACTTATGAGCCCATGGAGGGCGTATCTGTTGATGTGCAGGATCATGCCCGACAGATAGGTACCACGTTGGACAGGTACACATGGGGAGATGATTAGTTCGGACCTCCATGGCACTGAAGAGCCCACCCGATGGATGTTGAGACCCCAACAAGGGGCAGAGCGTTTGTACTAGGGAAGAGCAAAAGAATCCACCAGAGGAAGCTGAGCTGACCTATACCTAGGGGAGTTGTGCCCCCTTCACTGGAACATTTCCCTTGGAAGGCCTGGGACGTCATCCAGGAGGTTCATGACGTCATCCTTGCTTCATGGACGTTTTGTTAGACAGACGAGGCAATTTGGCACGTGTGGCATGTTGGAGAAGCCCAAGGAGGGCTAACGTTTTTCTCCAGGAGGCTGCACTTGCCCTAGAAAGGGCTAATGTCACCCTAAAAGGGGCATGGCGTCTTGCTTTAGCTTGATTAGGGTTTTAGTTAATCACATTTTAATGTAAAACAATATGATTGTGTATTTTGGCCTTGTCAAGGCAGTTTAGCACGTGTGGCATGTTGGAGAAGCCCAAGGAGGGCTAATGTTTTGATCCAGGAGGCTGCATTTGCCCTAGAAAGGGCCAACGTCACTCTAGAAGGGACATGGCATCTTGCTTTAGCTTGATTAGGGTTTCAGTTTATGACATTTTAATGTAAAACAATATGATTGTGTATTTTGGCCTTGTCGGCCTTTTGATGACCTAAAAAGTAATTAAGGTCATTGCTACTATATAAATTGAGGGTTTTTACTCTCATTTTTTCATCATCTTTCACTCACACATTAGTGAGGTCTGAAATTTGTGCCTTATTCTAGGATTTTGGCTGAAATAGTGAGGCGCACTTGTTGAAGGAAGACTTTTCTTGGCATTTTTGGCATTTCTCTTGGTGGAAGGTGTTACAACTAGGGTTTTGCTACATGGTTTCTTGGTTTATGTAAGTGAATTTCTGCAAACACTTCTTAATTGAATGGTTTTAGTTTTGTTTACTTGCATATGTTATTATAATTTGCTGAATCAAACCCTAGGTGACAAGCACTAGTTAATGTCCTTGTCTCATGTCCCCACTAAGATTTTAAGCCATTTGATTTACATGAAGGAGATAAAGCCTTTCCATAGCAACACTCTATTCTTTTATTCTAGCCTAGCCGTTTTGTCCTTGTTGAGATAAGAAGGAGAAAAATGCACCAAGGCCTAGGGTTTCTACACCTGGTGAGTCGTTTTTCTCTAGGGTTTGTCTAGTGAAGCCTTGCTTTAACAACACATCACTTACAAACTCTCTTGTCTTAGATCAACCATTATTCGCTAGCCGTTTTATTTCCACTAAGATAAAGAAGGAAGAGAGAGCACTGAGGCCTAGGGTTTCTACACCAAAGTGAGCCTCTCTCCCCTAAGGTTTCATTGTTGAGGCCTTGCTATAGCAACACCTCAACATTTAACCCTCTTGTCTTTAATTTCATCTTTAACATTTAGTCCTTCAGCCTTTGCAACCTCTTTTGACTCCATTTGCCCTAGTAGTGCATTGGTCTAAGACCTTATTTCTTGAGTGGCTTGATCACAACTTCAAAACAAACAAATACTTTGAGCAATTACTAACCTTTCTAACCCTAGCCTAGACTAATTTTACTAACCCTAGTGTTGTCGTCATCTTTTATGCTATAAACACCTTTGTGCAACATTCATTTTACCTTCAAAGCAATTGAACAATTGGTTAAGGCATTGTTTATAAAGTGTTGATATTGTTACATTGAATGCCAACGTTTCTTTAACATTTATTGAGAAGTGATATTCTAATCGTTGCTATTGTACAGACATTGATTTACTTCGTCAATATTTTTTCTCAATTGCTTATTATTAGAAAAGTCATTGATTACATGAAGTACTAACCAACAAGTAAGCTTTCCAATGCATAGTTTCATTGTTGCTTTGTCTCGGGAAAGTACTCTTATTGGTTACTACTTCCGGTTATCTTTCATCTTTATTGGCTATTTTGTTAGGACTTTCTGATCAGGTGGTGACTTGTGAGGGGGATTATTATCACTTAGTCTTGCTAAACCTCTTCCCTTCTCAAAACCCCAGGTCACCGGGGATGTCTCCACTGGGCCTTACCTCCCTAAACAGAAAGAACCTTCCCATTGAGATGACATTGGTGGGATTGGTTCAGTTATGCCAGTTTGACATCCTTTCATTCGTCTTTTACCCTAACTACAAACTGTGCGATAACAGGTCCTTCTGCTCAAGGAAATACTTTAAGCTATTGTGATTTATTTTGACCACGAATTTGTTGCCCACCAAATATTGTCTGAATTTGGTTAAGGCATGCATGATTGCCAGCATATCCTTGTCATAAATGGAGTACAACTTCTCGGGTTGACTGAGATTCCTACTCTCAAACACAATGGGGTGTCCTCCCTGCATCAAAACTGCCCCGATACCCTCGTCAGACACATCACACTCTAATACAAACGATAATGTGAAGTCTAGTAATGCTAACACTAGACATGTGCCCATGACTTCCTTCATGTGATCAAAGGCTTTTTGTGACTCCTCGGTCCAGATGAAAGCCTCATGTCGGGTGAGATCTGTAAGTGGTGCTCCAAGTTGAGAAAAGCCCCTGAAAAACCACCTGTAATAACTGCATAGCCCAAAGAAGCTCCTCAACTCTGTCACATTCCTAAGCATTGGCCAATCCAGAATGGCCCTGATCTTCTCTCAATGCACCTGTACCCCCTGTTCACTGATGATGTAGCCCAAGTAAAGTAGTTTCGTCATACCGAACTCACACTTGGACTCTTTGGTGTACATTGATTGTGTCTCCATGATGCTCAGTACCTCATAGAAATGCCTCATATGCTCTTGCCATGTCTTGTTGTAGACCAAGATATCGTCGAAGAAAACCAAGACTGATTTCCTCAACTGTTTCCTGAATATGTGGTTCATGCAAGACTTAAATGTAGTCGGTGCATTGGTTAGCCCAAATGACATAACCAGGAACTCAAAATGACCAAAGTGGCATATGAATGTCATCTTCTCTATGTCCTGCTCTCGGATGTTGATCTGATGATATCCAAAGCGTAGATCAATCTTCGAGAAGAAAACTGCCCCATGTAGTTCATCCATCAACTCATCAATGCGAGGGATAGGATATCGGTTCTTGATGGTTTTCTTGTTCAAGAGCCGATAGTTGATGCACATCCTCGTGGTACCATCCTTAGTCAAAACTAAGACAACTGATGAAGCGAATGGACTGTTGTTAGGTGTCATGTGTCCCATCGCTAGCAATTCCTTAATTGATTTCTCTATCTCATCCTTGAACCTCCTAGGATGACGACAAGGTGGTGTGATCATAGGTTTGACCCCCTCCTCCAACTCAATAGTATGCTGAAACCCTTTGTCAGGTGGTCTCCCTGGTGGAATCGAACCAAAAACATGTTGATGCCTTCCTAACATGTTCATGATCTCTGTCTGATAATGTTGTCGACACTTTGAATCCTTTTGTGTAGTGATCGAGCACTCTGCAGCATATTCTACCTCCCCATGTCTAAATATCATGTTATCTCTCAAAGAGTCACCCTATATTGTAGATCATGTGAGCTTGGTAGCATACAAGTCTGATTTTAACGAATAGAATTCTCAATGATGGATCAATCTATGGATTGTTAACACTTGCATTAATGAGACAATTAAGAATGTATTCCAACATAATTGGCTTCACATGAACTCAATCAGATACTAAATAGGTTTTAATGAATATGGAGAAGTTTTACAAACTGTAAAATCATACATACATCAGATACACATGAAGATAAAGCTATAACAATGAAAAGGTACATTTGCAAACTTATATCATTAATGCAAGGAAATATAGGCTTCTCTCAATCATTAAATGAAACAAGAACCATGTGAATCACTCATAATGGCACAAATGCATGGAAAGTAGATATGAATAAGGAAAATATTATTTCATTCACTAAAGAATCAAGAATCCAGAAATACAGTCTTTCAGACCTCAAACTATACAAGTCTTCTCAAGTCTTCCAGATTGAACCACCCTCTCTAGCTCCTTCTAACCCTTCTCCACCCTTGTACCATAAAATATATATCACTATAGGTCCTTTCTAGCTCACCAATTCGAACTCCAACCCCTTTCCCAAAATAGAAACAATTACAAACAGAGAGTGACACGTTTTAATTGATTTCCTGCTTTTCAGGAGGCGAAATTTTGAAAAATAGGCTTTAAAATGCCACTTGTAATTCTCAAAATATAACAACTGTGTAAAATATGAGAATGATTTTTTTAGATAAACTCGTTCTAAAGAAAAACCTCTCTTGGTTTCTTGAAATTCATCTCCAGCTGGCCGGAATACGTGTCGCAAAAACATGTCTCAAACATGAAATCTTGAAAACTGAAAAAATAGGGCTCAAAGATTCTTTTGAATCTCCCAATACGTTACACCTATGTGAAAAATGAAAGAGGTTAATGTTCTTGGGTTCGTGCCTGACAATAACCTCCTTTGGATTTTGAAAATTCATCTTGGTTCACTCGAAAATCCTCCTGGAAGTTAACTGATCAAAAATATCAGTTCAACATTCCTAGAACAGAGTTTTCACAGCACATTTTGTAGCGCATTTCGTAGCACCTATCTCAATTCGTAGCACTTGAGCCAGTTCATAACGCCAAAGGAGAATCAAGTAGCCAAATCCTTCCTGACCTCCAAACAAGACAAAAAATCTCATGGAGTACCCAATGGCTATGAGGTTGATGTTGCTAACTTCATATTTGCACTCAGATGCCTACAACCTATCCAACCTACAACCCTCTTCTTCCACCAGTTCACAGTGCCAGATCACACATAGCTTTCACACTTGAATGGATTTATAGTGGAAAAGGGGAGACATTGAGTACAACCTAGATGTATGACATGTCAAGGAAATGATATAAAAAACCAAAGATATGACTCATGGGGCTTCTTACCTGTCATGATAACAATCACGTAGCTCAAACTTTAGACCAAGGTTATACATAGCCTTATTCATTTTGAAACCAAATCTAACTTTATGATTACAACCTAAAGACTCAACACCTATGTCCTATAAACCTTATGACTCAAAAACAAAACCAAGCTGAATTTTTTGACCCATACAATCTTATGTGTTAACAGATCCTCTCCATCCTCTTAGCCAAAACTGTCACGGGTGCCCCTGTTGACATGCCCCTCATAATGATCCTCTTCCCATCACTGTCCCTGAACCCCATCTCCAAGGTTTGTTAGTTGGCGGTGATTTTTCCCAATGTGATCAACCACTGGACTCCCAACACCACATCTGT
>JASDQU010948596.1:19599-29745 GCA_032191745.1 Picea mariana
CTGCCTTGATACCAATGAAGCATCAATGAAGTTATGGGTGCCCCCACCATCGATTAAGGTGATTTCTCGCTATCCCTTAATAATCCCTTTGATCCGGAGGGTGTCATACTTGGGAACACCAGAAAGGGTCACTATGACTCCTCCCTTTGTTGGTTTCTATCCGTTAGCCTAATCAGGAGGTTGTGGTGCTATCGGTGGGTGGGTCCCTGTCGGTGTTGGTTGTCTCCGTGGAGGTTGCTCCTCTACTTGTAATGGCTCCTCCTCTGAGCTAGTAGATCCGTTGTCCTGCTCCTCCTCCTCACTATCCACAATGTATGTTGCCACCTCAATATAATGGATCTCTCCCTTGCCCATGCACTTGTGGACTTGGACCCAAGGGTCTCTGCAAGAGAAGCATAGCTTCTTCCTCATCAACTCTTGTCTGGTGTCATCGTCCAACTTGGGCTTACCCTTCCATTCCCTTTGAGGATTTTTTTGATCCATGTCTCTCTATGGTACAAAGTGTTTGGTAAAGGTTTTGGGTTTCAACGTCGAGTCCCCCATGTCTCTCGTGCACACAATGGCCTCATGTAGGGTGTGAGGCTTGAAAGCCTTAACCCAACCCCTCAAGGGCTATGTCAATGCCTCGGTGAACAACATCACCAATCTGTGCTCTAATATATCGGATACGGCCACTGCCTTCTGCTGGAACTATGTGATGAAGGCCTCGACTGATCCTGTCTGTCTCAACTGTGTAAGGTCCTTGAAATGGAGCTTTGTATCTCTCCTATCAAACCTCTCCATCAACCTCTTAATGAACTCCAAGTATGAAGTAATGTAGTTGTACCACCACTCATGGGCCTCCTCATCCAAGTGCAAGGTGGCGAAGCTGATGGCTTATGACTCTGTCATTGGGTTAAGCTTGAAATATGTGTCAAACTTATGTACCCATGCATGAGTTGAGCATCACGATGATATGTTGAAAGTAGGAATGTTCAACTTACCCACTTTCTTGATGAAATCCATGTTTTGAGTTTTCCCATTGCCCCTTTGTGCCTCTCGGGGTCTGTTTCGATACCGGATCAAATATTAGTCTAGAAAACTCATGTATGCATGGAAATCTAGTCCTACTACCAAGTAGTCTCTCCTGTACTCTCTGAATGCATCCTGTGGCACTACCTGTCCCTGACCTAGTTGTCCTCCTGCATGCCCTAGTTGTTCCAATGGCTACTCCCCCTGGAACTATGGATATAAAGGCTGGGGAATCCTCCCAGATGATGTATAGGCTCATATAGGTAAAGGGTGTGCACTCACTCTGCTCTGAGATCCATTAGAGCCACTAGCCCCACCTCTCTAGTGTCCTCCTAAACCATTCGCTCTTCCTACAACATTGACACCTATAGTGCTCACGCTATGATGGAATTATGATATCAAACTAAAACAATAATACCTGATACTAGAAAAAGGTTGCAGGATCTGTGGATGAGATGTAAGATCTGTTGCAAGCTATGGTGACTCATACGACAAACGATGCAAGATTGGAAAGTTCTCCCTGGTGGCTAAACCCCTCATATCTACCTAGAAATTGTCCTAAACAATGCGCCCTTCTCTCTCTCTCAATCCTAATGACTAACCTACTGACAATCGACCCTCTGTTGATATGTCCAGACCCCAGATGGATCCCCCTGGGAAATGCACCCCCTCTACTGCTGAAAACTTTACCCTAGTGATTCCCCCGTTGGAATTGGCTGATAAGGGTCTCAAACTGAGTGCCCTNTGTCATCCCCAACTGTCGCACCCTCAACGGCTGGAAAATGTGCCCCAGATGATTTCTCCATCGGAATCTGAGAAGAAACTAGGCAATAGATGCACCTTACCTTCCTCTCAACTGGGTCGAAAGGGAATCCTTGGATTCTCCCTAGATGGGCCAAGTCGACTCACTAAACCTCCTCAGAAGTGAATCCCTCATCGTGAATAAGTCTGCCCTTGCTATTGCAACCTGTGTAAGACTGATGGAAGATCTGTGTGATCTCCCTGGTGACTAGGATGTGTCTCTCAACATTGAAATCAACCATTGGGTGTATTCCTCCTGGAATCCACCGATCTCTCTCTCTTGAGATGTGTCTCTCTCCTCAATGACAAGTCAAAATATTCATAATGTCGAATTAGGTTGCTTTACCCTTCCTTTATAGCTTCCCGAAACCCTAATTTGTTGTTGACCTATTTTTAGCTTATCTGTTCTATTTTTAGCTCACTTTGACTTAAAAGAACTTTAGTCACTTTTAGCTCAATGTCACTTTTGAATTATAACACCCTCAGTTGAAGTGACCTCTAGTAACCTTGTTTACCCCTGCAAGGCCTTAACTATAGTCTAACGGGGCTGTTTAGACCATTAAGTCTCCTCTCTGGAGCTCCTATTTGGAAAGGGACATTACATGATTCATATTATCAATCTTGATTTGGTCATCTTTAACCACTATTTGGAAGACTATGTGTTACACATCAAAATTCCTCGCTTCGATAATGTCACATTATCATCGTCGCAAGTGTCATAAGTGTCACACTTTTGCCGCAAGTGTCACATTCTTGTCACGTAAGTGTTGCATCATGAACGACACCATGAAAACACTAGACACAACCCCTAAAACATGTAAGAAGAAGTAGCCCCATCATTTGACAGTCAAAATAAAGTGTTTTTCTATGAGAATTGGTCATCTTGGCAACTTTTGGAAGAGCAACGCTCCCTTGCTCATATACAGGGGGTGCTAGCGCTCTTTGTCTAACTAGCAGGCATCGTTCTAGTGCTATGTTGCCCATTGTAAGGGAGCATCGAATTGGTTGAGCAAATCTTGGAATAAATCCCCTTTTTCTCTAAAGATAGCTATGGATGGATCGAGTTGCTTTGGCTCGAATCCAACCATTAGGCTGCATCTAAGGGAGATATCACAACTGATGGAGTCATATCCTCAACTAATCCCAAATATAACCAAGGTGGTTGAGCCTCTCAAAGCCTCTAAATGGAGGCATTCTCATGGTGAACAGGGAGGGAAAATAATCAACAAATCATTGTTATTTTGATCATGGATCTTTCGAGCAAGGGGTTGAACGAAGAGGACTTAGAGAGGCTGTTGCAACATCATCTGAAGATTGTAAGTCTCTCTTTAAAGTTCTCATAAATATACTTGGGTATACTTATAGTATGTGTTTACATGTACTTGTCTATGCTTATTTTAATATTCATAGATAGATTGGTTTTGTCTAATCCATTAGAGTAGGAGATAGTCGTTTGTCTTTTGGTTGTCCATTGTAGGTACTATTCAGAACTCGCAGATTGGAGCAGCTTGGAAAAACTTTGAAAGTGAGGTACATCATGCTATCCCTCTTACTCTCTTTTTTGATAGATAAAGTTAATCTATAGGAATTGTAGTGTCTAATGGTAGTTTTCTGTCTTGGTAGAGGGGTCTGTACTCCAAGGGAAAATTCATCTATCCACGGGGCAATTATTTCGTAACAGAAATTGGTGACTCCACTGGGGATTAAAACAAACATAGACAAGTACATGTAAACACATACTAGAAGGAAGGAAAAAATTGTTTTTGTAGATGTAAACAAGTACATGTAAACAATCCTTAGTCGTTCAATTAGGAGGCAAAACTGTTTTTGTAGATTTTGAAGTAGTCGATGCTCCTCTCGATTATAACTTATTTGTAGGGAGAAGTTGGTTCTATGCTATGAGTGTCGTCGCTTCATCGGTTTTTCGATGCGTTCAATTCCCTCATCGAGGTAAAATTGCAACGATCAATCAGTTATATTACTGCACCCCAGATGCTTGCACTCAAATGACCAACAACATTCCTTTTCTGGGAGATTCCAAAATCACTTATGAAAGTGTTCAGGTAGGTCTTTTGAAAACTCTTCGCTCATGGGTACCTTCCTTACACCTCTTCCTCCCACTATGCAACATATCGCAATGGTTAATATGATTTCGACTATGGCACATCAATCCCTCGAATCATCTTATCCATGGATCGTGCCTAGTCCCTTAGAATTTGATACATTAGGTGACACCATGCCACTTAGTCCTACAGAGGCTCAATACAACGCCATTCATTCTACCTCTCCTTCCTTGGATGATCAACATCTACTGGCGTCTACGACTTATTCGTTACCATCCTGGTTAAATTCCCTATCCTCTACTTTTGATTACATCCTACAAATTTTTCCATCAGATGAATCTATTACAGAAATCCTTAGTATCGAGGAGGCACCATGGGATGACAACCACCATCGTTCGTCCTTTCTTCCCAGTTTAGATGACATAGAAAAGTATATTTCCTCTATCTTTCCTAGTGATATCGTCAACTCTCCTCAATCTCCAATACTCACTCAAGATACCATCTCCAAGGGGAATCTGGGAAACATCTCTTCCACTATCACCATCAACATATCCATTAAAGAAGGTATTGTTGAAAACATACAACTAGGCGCCAATTGTTCAGCTGAAGAATTTGAAATTTATATCGCCTTGTTCAAAGAATTTCGCGACATCTTCGCCTGGACTTACGAAGAAATGCCAAGGATCGATCCATCAATCGCTGTGGATGAAATCAAAACTTACCCAGGAGTTAAACCTGTGAGATAGAAACTTCACCCGATCCATCCTAAGAAAACCATGGCAATCAAGGCAGAAATAGAAAAACTTGTGAAATCTAGTTTTAGTTATCCTGTCCCTTTGATCGAATGGGTTTCCAACATCGTTTCGGTCGCCAAGAAACAAGGGACCATTCACGTTTGTGTCGATTATCAGGATCTTAATAAGGCTTGTCCCAAGGACAATTACCCTACACCCTTTATCGACCAAATTATCGATAATTGTGCATAAAGCGTCATTTTCTCTTTTATGGATGGATTTTTTGGATATAACCAGATCGACATTTTACCGGTTGATCAACACAAAATAGCCTTCATCTACCCTTGGGGAACTTTCGCTTATCGAAAATTACCTTTTGGCCTTAAAAACACTAGAGCCTCTTTCCAGCGGGCCATGTCGTATGCGTTCCATGACATCAAACATATTGTTGAACGTTACCTTGATGACTTACCCGCTCATTCGTCTCGTCGATGAGACCACATTGGTCACCTACGAGCCATATTTTTTTGATATCGGTTTTACAACATACGTTTGAACCCCCAGAAATGCATTTTCACCGTTGAATCAAGACGACTCCTCGGATCCGTAGTTTCCAAAGATGGGATTAGGGTGGATCTCTTAAAAGCCAAAGCCATTCTTGCTTTATCTCCTCCCAACAACCTCACTCAACTGCAAAGTTTGCAAGGGAAGGCAAACTTTCTTCGTCGTTTTTTTTGCAATTACGTCGAAATAACTAAAGAATTCATGAGATTGTTGCAGAAATATGCCCCTTTCATCTAGGATGCAACCGCTCAATGCTCATTTGATGTTCTTAAGCATTCCTTAACGAAGACAACTCTTTTGCATCCACCGAATTATGCGAAAGATTATATCATTTATTTGGTTGCCTCTACTTCCACTATTGCTATGGTGTTAGTACAAGAGGATGATGATGACACTGAACATGTGATCTACTATCTAAGTAAAAGTCGATCAGGTCCCGAACTCCGGTATTCACATGTCGAAAAGTTGGCTTTGGCAACAGTTATTGCAGTCCAAATATTTCACCATTACATTTTGTTACACACTACCATGGTCATTGCCAACTTGAACCCCATGTACCACATCTTAACTCGTCAAGTATTTGGGGGCAAACATTCCAAATGGATTGTCATTCTTCAAGAATTCAATCTCGAGTTTGCCAAATCCAAGGCTAAGAAGTTGTTGGTTTTTGCTAAATTAATTTGCGATCTTCCCCATATTGATGAGGATATTGAGTCCAACGATTCCCTTCATGATGAATCCTTGTTCCTTATTAGTACATCTGATCCATGGTATGGATGTATACTTCTCTATCTCCAAACCCAATGCTTTCAGCCTAGCATTTCACATGATGAACGACGTAGCATTAGACACCACTCAAAACACTACCTTATCATTGGTGACACCTTGTAATTTTGTGGCATTGTTACTGTCTTATGGTGTTGCTTAACCCATGAAGAGGTTGAACAAGTTTTAAATGACTGTCACCTTGGAGCTTGTGGCGGTCATCTTTCTGGGATGGCTACAACCCAATTTTTTTTATGTGTCAGTTATTTTTGGCCTTCCATATTCAAAGATTGCATTGAGGTTGTTAAAAAATACCCATCCTCTTAGATCTTTCAGAGGAAAGCACCTACCCACCTAGCTCCACTTCATCCCAGTGTTGTCGTCGACCCCTTTGCAAAATGGGGCATCGATTATATGCAATGTAAGCCTACCTTAGCCGAGGGGCACGGTTATCTCATTGTCATCGTCGATTATTTCACTAAATATGCCTACATTTCTTAACGATGGTCGCACTGCAACACTTTTTGTGTTCAATCACATCATCACTCGATTCAGTGTGCCAAAAGCTATTGTAACTGATCATGGATCTCATTTCTAGAATGAGATGATGGGATAATTACACAACAAGTTAGGTTTTCTCCTTGACAACTCATCCCCCTACTATCCTGAGGCAAATGGACAAGTTGAAGCCATCAACAAAGTCCCAAAGACAATGCTTCAACACATGGTGGGTGTAAACAAAAGCTCTTGGCACTTGCAACTCTTCTCTGCACTATGGGCTTATCAAACTTTAGTTAAAACTACAACTGGATTTACACCCTTTGAGTTGGTATACGGGATAGAAGCGGTATTACCAATCGAATGTGAGATTCCTTTGTTGAAACTCACCATAGAACTCTTACCCCACAGATCTTCTAAAGAGGAACGATTCTTATATATGACCAAGTTGGATGAAACTAGTCGCAATGATGCTCTCATCAACGAGACGTATAAAAAATGAATGAAAAATCAATATGAAAAGACCATCCAACCTCATACTTTTGCAGAAGGAGATCTAGTCCTAGTCTATGATCAAGATCATGACAAATTGGGGGCAGGAAAGTTAGAACCCACGTGACACAGGCCATACATCATAAAACATGTGCTAAATAGAGGTGCCTACAAGTTAGTAGACTACGATGGAATATCTCTCGGTGAGCCCTGAAATGGGATTTACCTCAAGAAGTACTATGCATATAATATCTCGCATGTGTGCTTTGTACATTACTGTACTATGTACTCTTGACTTGGTGAGTCTTTTATTTTGCGTGCATGAGTTTTGTCTCAACAACTTATACTTTGCTTTGTGATTGAATGCGAAGATGACATCATCGTTTCCCATCAATTTTGGATTTGCGGATGGCGCTAGTCAACATACCCAAAACATCGCTTTTGCAGCTTAGGTCATCTACCACTCTAGCGAGTTAGTGAGTTCAGGAGGGATTTGTCTCATATCTGCAACCAATAACGTTACAGAGTATCATGCCATCATCAGACTCTTAACCGAAGCCTCTTCTCTAGGTATATCTCAATTGATTATAAACCTCTATTCTCAACTCGTAGCCCATCAACTAAATCATGAGTGCGTCGCTCACAACTCAACTTTACTACGTCTCTATCTAAGGGTTTGTCGTCTCAAAAGAGCTTTTGAATTTCTTGAATATAGACACATATCGAGAGAAATAAAAAAGATCGTGGATTTGTTAGCGAATTACATGTTGGATTGGTATATTGCACATAGATAAACATTTGAAACATAAATCATATGTATAAAACACATCACATAAAACAAAAATACAACATAGGTAGCCACCGCAAAAGTCGTCTATGTATATAAGCATGATAGAATTTTTTTTTGTCAAATACATCATACAAAAGTACGTAACGGGGAAAAACATGGGCCTTCATGCCCATAAAATCATCCTAAAGAATACAAAATGTATGAGGACTCTAATTGTCCCCCTGTATCACGTTGTGCTCTGCATAGCATAGTACCGCGCGTGTCACCCATCGTAGAAAGTGATTGAGGCTCTCGGAGACCCCAACTGTATACTGCTGAAGGTGTAGAGGCATATCTCACCTCCTCAGGGGTGGAACACCCATGGTCAAACCCCGAAGGTTCCTCTCCACCTCCCAGAGTCTTACCCACTACAACATCGTGCTCTATTGCCACCTGTGCATCTCCATGACACCCTAGTGCTGGCATCTCTGTCAGACGTGACGCACCTCTATCTGCATGATGAAAACAAACGACTTAGATCCCTGTTTGTCCAACCAAAAACAGATAAAAACAACCAAAAATATTTTTACAAGGTCATGATCTTTCATACATGATGCATCCCACTGTATACCCTTGGGAAGTACCAAGTCCGTAGTACCCCTGAAATCTACCCCAACATAAGGGAAGTGCTCGATCACCACCAACTTCCTCCTCCACCATGCAAAGAAGTAAAAAATGAACCTAAAAGCTGAGGGCTCATTCCCCAACCTCGAGGAGAGACCATTCCACCTCTCCATGCGAGGTTAAGTCACAAAGCGTGCTATCATTGCAACCTGTGGTTGCATATGGGGAATCCGCTCTATAAAAAATGAGACTAAGAAAGAACCATATCCAAACTATTATTGTCTGTCAGTTCTGCATTTGGATATTTGCTCTTTAACATTGCTTAGGAACCATGCACTCTAGTTGAATAGACTTGGTTCCAAACACTGAACTGCATAAGAAATTTGGGATTTAGAAGTGAGATGGGCACTAGTGCTCCGTGCCAACTTGGTGATATTGAATAGGACGGATCGAAATGATAGATCCCTCACATTTTTTATAACGATCCTTCCTCCCACCAATCGTGACCCTGCTGTGCAGTATTCGACAACATATGCCTCAGTCGGTCCCAGAGTACCCCAATGTCCAGACAAAAGTATGGGCGCCCCTCTCCTCGAGAGCCCCATCAAAAAGTATACATTGTCCATCTCAATCTCAAGCATATGCGGCCCTATTTGAAACACTTGCTCATCATCGTCCCATAGACCGATCAAGTATTCAAGCAATAACACTTCTTTCCTCATGTTATGAAGTTTGAAGTACTTGAGAAATCCACAATTGCGTAAGGTCGTCTCGCTTGAGGTTCTTGAAGAGCAACGATGTCATCAAACCCATGCTCGCTTTCTTTCCACTCAATCATGGTTGGCCATCGATGAAACCTTCAAATACATCAATTAATCATCATTAGCTAAACCCTCAACGAAAGAAATTGCCTCTTTTTAGCCTAACAATCAAAGAATTTTTTAGTTTTGTGCCTAGAGCTCCCTCAAAGAAGAAAATAGAGCGCTAACACACCCTCAACGCACACACCAGGGCATTGAAATCACGATCGACGCTCCCCTCGATGCCTCGGGGGAGCGTCGATCGAGTTCGACGGTCTAGGGCTTCCCAAGGAGCCTAGAACACCTAAACTAAAGGATGAAATGCAATAAAAAGGCATAAAAATAATGAGAAGGAGGAAACAACCAACCTGGTCTGGACGGTTTCGAAAACGGTCGCCCACAGCCCCCGCAATCAATGCTCGAAAAAATGCAGCAAAAGAGGTAAAAACTCAAAGACCAGAGGAGAATGGTAAAAACAAATCGTAAAAATGAATTTTTGACCTAATTTGATATTTGATATGTTCAATTTGGTCATTTCTCCTTATTATAAAGTTTGTTTTGGTTTTTTTTTTTTATTATTTTTCGAGAAATTACTAATATCTTGTGCTCAAAACGACTTAATTTTACAGGAATTTGAGCAGAGTTTTTTCGATGACCTTGTAACACCAATGAACTTAGGATTTGTTCTTTCTCGTGCTCACAAATACATGAGAATGTAACCGAGTATGTTTTTATCACTTTTTCGGACTCGTAAAGGTTATACGAAAAAGGAACCCCCTGGAGTCTCCTTTAAGCTCTTTTCAGACTCTCTAAACATGAAAAGATTGTCGAGTGATCTTGCTTCCTTTCACACTCGTTAAAAGGTTTGAAAGGGTGTGTTCCGAATAATGGTTTATCTCTTTTTCAGACATCGAAGACTAAAATTACGAAAAACGACAACCCTGGAGTCGTCTGGAAGTTCTTTTCAGACTCTCTAAATATGAAAAAACACCGAGTCTTCCTTCTCTGAACTCATTAAACTACAC
>JASDQU010948597.1:48627-59369 GCA_032191745.1 Picea mariana
GGACGACCTTGGAGATGCTTGGGAGGATAGGTGCTTTGACAGTCTCTTGTGCTTGTTTAATGTGACTGGGTGCCATGACTACAGGCCCAAGCCGTAGGGCTTTCACATTTCACATTTTGGCGATTGCTAATGAATGAAGGAGTGACCCTCTGTTCTCTCGAAGTCCCGGTAGCCGAAATGTCGAGACGGGCACTGTCTTCAAAGGCGCTTTTCATATTTTTGGGATTTGGCGATTCCAAATGCAAGGGAAAGAGTCATCCCTTATATTTCGAAATCCCGGTAGCCGAAGCTGCGAAAGAGCCCAGTTGCGCACCATGCATCCCAGGGATGGACATCTAGGATCAATACCGAGACCGTGGGCCCGACTCCTGGGCACCTTCGGCACTTCGCGCTTCGGGGATCCTAGATGAAAGGAAAAAGAAATCGCCAGCCTTTCGAAGTCCCGGTAGCCGAAATCACAACCGAGGGACGATCAGGCGCCATGTGTTCCTCCTTGATCGGACAACCCTAATCATTTTGGCAATACTGAGCGCTATACTTGGCGCAACTCCGTTGACTACAACCACCCATCTACCGATGATCTGCTCCATCGATCGATCCTCGCCATTGAATATTGGATCGCTCATCTACTAACATTTTAAGCCCGAAATGGAGATTTTATGCACTGCACATTGTGCTCACGGTCGCGTCCTTGGACAAAATGAATTTGTTGGGTTTTTAAGCCCCACTTCTTCACAGCTCATGCCATGGGCTCGAAAGGAGAGAAAACACCCCCCTTTCTTACAATAATAAATGCTAACACTCAGAACAATCATTCCAAGCCGCAACACAATAAGGGAAATGAGAAGACGAAGAAGGACACGGGAAAATGGTGTGAGAACCATAAAATTCCTTGGCACAACAACGAAGAATGTCACTCCAAGCAATCCCTCGTGGACGAGTTGAAGGCTTCCGAGTGAGAGGTCGATTGTGATTCTAAGTCAAATCCTAAAGGAGGGAAGCAGATTATCGATGTTGAACCCAGTGCCACTGTCACTACCACCAAAGTCCAGCAAAGCAAACCAGAAGAACCAGAGGAAGGGGAACACCTCTTTCACTCGCAGATGTGGGTCAAGGGGGATCTAATTCATTTCATTGTCGACAATGGTAGTTAGAAGAGCCTGATTTCAGCAAAGTTCGTCAAGAGTTTGGACCTGCCAACGACACCGCACATGCATCCCTACACCATCATTTGGCTTCATCAAGGAAGAGATATTTGTGTCATCCAAAAGTGTCGTCTGCCCTACGGCATCAAGCCTTTCAAAGATGAGGTACTGTGTGATATTTCTCCCCTTGAAGTTTGTGATGTTATTTTAGGAAAACCATATTTGTGGAAGAGTCATGTTGTGTATGATTCTAGACCCCACATAGTTATTATTAATTTTGGTAGAAAATTGTACAGGATCCCAGAGACCAAGGTCATTTCACAGACTGGAAAGTTCATCTGCTTTATGATTCATTCTCACAGTAAGCAGAAGGTCATCGCCACATCTATGGCATCTACACATTGCCTCTCTTTGCAGCAGAATCAAGTGGATGGGATCATGGAAGAATATCGATATATATTCGCCTCACCTACAGGGGTACTGACACACTGCCAAGTCAAGCATCCAATTGATCTGACCCCGGTTGCACCTCTACCTAATGGACCATTCTATCAGCGCTTATTGATGGAAAATGAAGAAATGAGGTGTCAAATCCAAGAGCTTATTCAAAAGGGGAACATCAGACCCAACTCTTCCCCTTGTGGAAGCCTGATTGTATTGGTGCATGTTGGCACAGGGGCAGACCCACCCAAGGTTCAATGCTCAAGAGCGCACCAACAAAGCCCTAACTACCGGCCCTTTCGGCAACACATGCGAAGCAAATGAAGTCTCACCTGAGGTAGAGGCGGGGGTGGTTGCAAGAATCAGGTGTCTGCAACCTTCGCTGGGACACAGATCTATTATTCTAACACTTAATAAAGAACTTATCACTGTTGGTTCTTTAATATGCAATCAATATCCACTTCGTTGATAACACAGGGCTTCACATCATTCACAGACATCTAACATATTCAAGCACTTAGCATCAGTAAACTACATTAGATCTAATAGATTAGGCACTAAGCCTATTCATGTGTATCAGATCTAACATCCTACATATCATTAGCACTTAAGCATAAGCAGATCTATCCAGTCATCTCATAGCACTTAGCAAAATGGGAACATAAACACATTGAGACAAGCACAAAGCAACACAACACAGTATTTACATGGTTCACCCCCAACCTGGGGCTATGTCCACCAATTCTTCTTCTTTATTAGCATCTTCAATTGGTTACAAGCACAAAGCCATCAAAACCCAATTGTACACAGGACAGAAGATCTACGCAGCTCGCTAGATCCTTCTTCCTTATGTTACAACACAAAGCCTTTTTCAACTTCCTGCAATGACTTGCACTTATCCCTGCAAGTCTCATATAGGGACCAAGCACTTACAGACCTTACTTTCACTTAGCATACATCACATAGATGTCGATATATCCTCTAGCTCACTAGATTACTATTTATACATACAAAATAGGCCTAAGCATGGGTAAAACCCATGGGCCAATATCCCAATCCCATTACATATTCCCAAAAACCCAAAATGGACCCAAAAGTGGGTCGAGATCCCGTGATCTCCGCTCCATCTTTTGCTCCTCCTTCGACAGTTGTCGAAGTCCAAAAATAGGTCAATATGACCAAGAAACTCCCAAAACTTGGTCAAGGGCCAACAGGCCCCCAACACTCACCTGTGACTCGTCCCGAGTAACTCTGGTCTGAGCAATTATGCCTTGAATTCTTCAAGCTTGGCTCGAGCTGCTTCGACCTGCTACAGTGCTATGACCTCTTGCTCAATGAACTCCTGGATCACTGCGACATTCATTGTCCCTTCTAAGTGTTGTTCTACGGTGATGATGATCTGTTCCAGTTTGGCTCCTTGTCTTTCAACTTCAGTGAACAGTTGGCATGCCTTTTCTTGCATTGGTTGAAGTCATTGAGTTACTTCCATTACTTTACTCTGAATCATATGGATCTATTGTTGGGTGGTGCATTTCTCTTGAAACCGCTTCATTCTTTCCACTAGTGACAAGGCGTTCAGCTGCGCCTGTAACGTATCGGTGTGTTTCTTTTCTTCTTGGAGCTTCAACTCCAATGCCTGTAACTTTGGATTCTCCGTGAGGTTCTCGTAAGTCTGAGCACTCTTGTTACTCAGCTTCTTGCATTCCAAGGCAAGAGCTTTTAATCTGCCAACTACGCTATGGGCAGTTGCTTCCCTTAGGTCTCTTACCTCCTGTGGAGTTTTGGGTACAATGCGGAGGTCTAGATTTGCGATGTGTTGTTGTAGCTTCTGGATCATGTCTTCGAGTTGTGCCACCTGCTATGGGATTCTTTCTTCGGTCTATACCTCAATGACTATCATAGAGAGAATTTCTCTTTTGACCACTTCATTTACCTCCAGTGACTCCACCAACAACTACTCCTTTCCTTTTTGTAGTTGTGCTTTCTCGTCATTCCATTTTGCTTGGAGAGCACTCTTTTCTTATTTTGCAACACTGTGTTGTTATTCAAGTACTCCCTGTACTTGTGTCAAAGCCTGGATGGCTTTCTCTACTTCATCTTGTGCTTTTCAAAGTCGAGCCTCAACTACATCTGCGATTCGGTGGAGTTGAGTTGGCGCATCTCCTTCTTCTGGTGTTCTGACTAACAGGGGCGCAGTGGAGACTGTGTGCCTCGACTGAAGTGCCTGTTTCACTCCTTGGATCTCTATCTCAATCCATCTGTACATCACCTCCTGCATGGCTTCCTTCTTCTCTACAATCTCTAGAGAAGCGTCGTTCAATGAAGCAATGATGAAGTTAAATTCATCCGGGGTGAGGACAGTCTCAAACTTGGTCTTGGTTGCTTTTGTTTTCTTTCTGGATGAAGGCTTCTGGGGGGACACCTTTATTTTCTTCGAGGGGTCCTCCTCATCCTTATGCGATGTTTCCTCGTCGATATCTTCGCCAGCACCTCCTTGCTCTAGTGACATAGATGTAGTCTTCACGGATGTGTTTTCTACATCCTGAACTTCTTCGAGCTTCTTTGTTTTACTAGGTCTGGGTGTATCCTGCGTAGCTTTCGGACTGTCTACATCAGACAACTCCACAGTGTTAGCTAGGATAAGGAGGTCCGTCAACCATTCCTTGGTGATTTCCTCTAAATCTTCCTCAATAATTTTGTAATAGGACTACAATTTCTTCTTATGGCCATCTGTGCATGTTGTTATATAACTGAAGTGGCGGTCCACGTTGAACTTCATTAGGGGCCGAAACCTGTGGAGGGTATCCGGGGTCATACGAGGCTCAGACTAGATGGCTACTTTCAACTAGTTGTAGTAAGTGTGGAAGATGGAATTTGACTGCCATTTCTTTTTCATATCATTCCAGTACCACAGGGTACTGAACTTCGTGGCTAATGGTTCAGAGGGCTTCATGTCCAGGAAGGTCGCACCTTCCAGCATCTCCCATGCAATGAATGCAATCAGTATGAGAAGCCAGCTAAAGTGGAACTCATATCCTTGGTCTTGTGCTTCCTTGCAGTCCAATTCCAACTGGTTTACCAAGTACTACACCCAATTCATTTGAATTCCTTCTGCGCACTTCCCTATGAGGTCAACGACTAATCCAGTCACTTAGGTAGGCCAATTCTTTTGAACTAGCTTGTCTGCGATCAGTTGACATGCAAGGTGCACTGCACCACTCTAGATAGAGGCTATCTTGTAGCCTCGCTTGCCCTTCTCGACATTGCCATAAGTCTCTTTGATCCTCTGCGCTAATGCTCGGTCTCAGGTCTTTCCAGGGTAAAAATCATGTGGGTCAGGGTCTTGCATGATGTAAGCCTTTCTGTTGCCAAGGTTGAAGTCACTAAACTTCAATGATGTGAGCTTATCCCGGTTGGCGTGAGAAGCGTACACCCCTTTCAGGAGGCACACAGTGGCCAAAGCATACTTAAAATCCCTAGACACATTGTCTCTGTTCACTGCGCCGCTCAGAGGAGGTATGTACATAGGTAAGATGCTCGAAATCAACTTGGCATTCATGAGATCAGCTCTATGCTTCATTCTCGTCTCTGTCACGATTCTAGAAGTTCTTTCTCCACGAGCAGTCGATGGAGAAGCTTGGACTCCTCCTGTCGATGATGCTTGCACACCTGCAGACATCCTTCTTTCTGACATGACTTTCTCGGTTCTGAGATCAACGAGTACTTCCTTTGTAGATTCTTCAAGTGCACTAATCTCCTCAGACATACACACTGATGTCAACCGTCTTCNATGACAAGCTAAATAGGCGTGTCGATAATGGTTGGCTCACAATGGTCATTATCCTCCATTAACTCCTATTTGGTCCATTATGGTGCGGCCCAATGGTCTGATGATGCCTCTTTATTTATTTTCTGCCCGTTCGAAGTGGAAGTTGAACGGATATATCAGTCCAATGGCTATATTGCTTTGTCATGGTGAAGCACTCTATGTCATTGTTCTAATATCTCGGCGAACCTCCAATTCTACAATTTTTCTTTCTACGAGGTCTCTTCTAGAACCTCCTGTAACCTTTCAGTATTATCCCTTTTCTTTCTTAACTTTCTATCCTTCTTTCCAGTGAGCTTCATCTCTGTAATGCTTTTATCATTCTGAGTCTTTTCTTCTTTGGTCTTAGTTACTTCACACTGCTGAGATTTTTTCCTAGGGTTCCTGTGTAATACTTCTTCCTTGTCTAGGATAGGTAATTCAATCTTCTGGGGATTTTCTAGTGTTCTCTTAGCCTCGACATCCGATTTTTTTGTATTAAATATCTGCGATCTACTCTTTTGTTCCTCAATCAAGTGTGTGATCCTTCTAGTCATAAAGTATTTTAACTCTTGCTTCTTCTGTTCCAAAACTTCTTCTTCCTCCTTTCATCTGGCTTGATCTCTATCAATCCAAGTTTTTCCTATTAGCATGGTAAACAGGGCTCTGTCTTCAACAAATTTAATAATCTCAAAGTCCTCTTATGTCGAAGCTCCATTGACAATCATAGGTATCCGGGTGAGCCTTCCACATAGGTTTACTATCTTTCCTCTGACTAAACTTATTCCTCCTAGGGAAGGGATCATAGCAGGCCTTCCTATAGCTTCTCAGGCTCTTTCTGGCATATATTCATCTGTTTTCTTCATCTAGGACACAGTCAATGTCGAAGTCCCCTATTCTTGCTTCGATGCATTCCTTCTCTTTGAAGATCTCTGATAAGCTGACATGTTGGTGGTCATTCAAGGTCTCTTTCACTTGTATCAATACATTCTCCGATTCTTGTTGGGGTTCTGCCTTTTCTGGATCTGCCTTAGGGTTTCCTTGATTCAGATTCATTCCTTCAAGCTTAGTGATCATTCTAGGGCAATCCAACACTTCATGGTTCATGGCTTTGCAATAGAGACAACTAGGTCTTATGCCAGGGCATTCCTTAGCAAGATGTCCTGGTTTTCTGCAACTGTAACAGAGGGTTAATCATCACTTTCTGTTAAATGATCCCCAGCCTTTTTTGTACTACGCGCTAGGATCATGGTAGCGAACCTGCAACAAATTCTTTCTAGGATCCTGCATCCATTTATTACTCCAAACATTATTTCTATGCATAGGTATAACATATCTTTCATTATTCTTATCAGATCTATTCATATCAAACCTTTTTTTGTCTATTAATACCCTAGCTTTCAAAATAGGACAAAACATATCAGATATACCTAGATCCATACTCTAGAAACAAAAAATTCCACCTTTCTTACTTTTACAGAGCACAAATCTTTCAGATCTAAGAAATTTTAACTATTATTACCTTTAACAGAGCACAAAGCTTACAGATCTTACCTCTTTCAATCAGAACTTCTCGCTTTTACCTTTCTTGGAGCACAAATCTTCCAGATCCTGCTTCTTTTCTATAGATCTGACCTCCTTTCTTTCAAATCTGGCCTTCTCTCTTCAGATCGGGCTTCTTTCTCTCAGATATAACCTTCTTTATTTAGTACAAATATTTATAGATCAAGTAGAATACTGCACACTAGGGCACAAATCTACGCACAGAGATTTCACAGTTTCGGGATGAATCTTTGCACAGAGCTTCCTCTTTCTCAGTTCCCAGCAATCATAGTTTCATTTTGCGGCAACAAAACCATTTTTTGGCACAAGGGAAGACCCAAGGTTCAACGCTCAAAAGTGCACCACCAAATCCCTAACTACTTGCCCTTTTGGCAACACCTGCAAAGAAGATGAAGTCTCACCTAAGGTAGAGGCAAGGGTGGTTGCAAGACTCAGGTGTCTGCAACCTTAGCTGGGACACAAATCTGTGATTCTAACACTTAATAAATCACTTATCATTGTTGGTTCTTTAATGTGTAGTCAATATCCACTTCGTTGATAACACGGGGCTTCACACCATTCATAGACATCTAACATATTCAGGCACTTAGCATCGATAAACTACATCAGATCTAACAGATTAGGCACTAAGCCTATTCATGTTTATCAGATCTAACATCCTACGTATCATTATCGCTTAAGCATAAGCAGATCTATCCAGTCATCTCATAGCACTTAGCAAAATGGGAACATAAACACATTGAGACAAGCGCAAAGCAACACAACACAGTATTTACGTGGTTCACCCCCACCCTGGGGCTACATCCACCAATTCTTCTTCTTTATTAGTATCTTCAATCAGTTACAAGAACAGAGCCATAAAAACCCTACTGCACACAGGACAGAAGATCTGCGCAACTCGCTAGATCCTTCTTCCTTCCATTACAGCACAAAGCCTTTTCCAACTTCCTGCAATGACTTTCACTTAGCCCTGTAAGTCTCATATAGGCACAAAGCACTTATAGGCCTTACTTGCACTTAGTATACATCGCATAGATGTCGATCTATCCTCTAGCTCACTAGCTTACTATTTATACATAAAAAATAGGCCTAAGCATGGGTAAAACCCATGGGCCAATATCCTAATCCCATTACATATTCCCAAAAAACCAAAATGGACCCAAAAGTGGGCCGAGATCCTGTGATCTCCGCTTCGTCTTGCGCTCCTCCTTCGATGGCTGTCAAAGTCCCAAAATAGGTCAATATGACCAAGAAACTTCCAAAACTTGGTCAAGGGCCAATAGTGCAAAAGAAGGACAGGACTTGACGACTATGCATTAATTACAGAGCCTTAAACAAAATCATAGTTAGGAACCGCTACCCATTCCCATGATTGATGACCTTCTTTACCAACTCAAGAGGGAAAATTTCTTCAGTAAGATTGATCTAAAGTCTAGCTACCACCAGGTTCCCATCGAACCAACTGATGTATGGAAGACAACCTTCAATTCTAAAGAAGGTCTCTATGAATGGCTAGTCATGCCCTTTGGCTTAACAAATGCACCAGCCACTTTCATGAGTTTGATGGATGATGTATTGAGACCCTTCACCCAACTCCATTGTGGTAGTATATTTGGATGACATCCTCATCTTCAGTAGAACATGGGAGGAGCACATGCGGCATTTTCTGCAGGTTTTGAGCACTTTGTGGTAGCACAAGCTTTATGCCAACTTGGAAAAATGATCTTTTGGCATGAACAGGGTCCAATAATTTGACTACATTGTTGATGAGCATGGGGTACATGTTGATCTAGCTAAGATACATGTCATCCATGACTAGCCAGCTCGGACCACACTGATCGAGCTTCGGAGTTTCTTGGGACTAGCCAACTTCTTCCAACGTTTCGTGTTGGGATTCTCCTATATTGCATGGGCCCTCAGTCAGGTGACCAAGGGTGATGGTAGGGCCAATTTCATGTGGTGGTAGGAGAAGCAACAAGCATTCAATGATATAAAGCATAACTTGTGCTCAACTCCACTACTCTCTTTGCCTGATCTACAGCAACCATTTGAGATTGAGACTTATGCATCTGACTATGTTGTGGGTGCAGTTCTCACTCAGCATGGGCATCCGGTGGCATACCATAATGAGACACTCTCCAATACTATCCAGAAATACCCCACCTATGACAAGGAAATGTATTCCATTGTACAAGCATTTCGTCAATGGAAACATTACATTCTAGCGAAAGAGATGATCATACACACAGATCACAAGCCTCTGCAGTTCATACAGACACAAGGGAAATTGCAGAATGAACTCCATCAGAAGTGGTCCACCTACCTGCAGCAGTTCCATATAAAAATCAAGTATAAGACAGGTATCTCCAATCGTGTCACTGACTACCTCAGTCATCCTCCTGTGGCTGCACTCACCACTGTGCTCCATTCCTATGATATGAAGCATCTGAGTGGCCCCAACTTTATCAGCAAGATCTGGACTTTGCCACCACATATCAACTCTTGAGTACATGCGCAACTGTCACTAATTTTTACATTAAGGATGGACTCTTATGCCACTTGGGCCATTTTGGTGTTCCTACAAGCAAGTGTGCAAAGCTGATTTGGGAAACCCACTACAATCGGGTTGCAGGACATTTTGGCGTAGAGAAAATTGTGGTTGTTCTTCAGAAACATTTTTATTGTCCAAAACTTTGATAGGATGTTAGCAAGTATATCAGATATTGAAATTCCTGTGCCATTTCCAAGCCAACCATCAAGAATCAAGGCTTATACACCCCTCTTTCTATTCCAGAGAAGCCTTGGGAATCCATCTCAATGGATTACATGTCTGGCTTATCGTCCACCAAGCAAGGAAATGACTATGTGTTTGTGGTCGTTGATCATTTTTCGAAGATGGCCATCCTCACAGCCTGTAAGAAGAATGTCACAGTGGCATATACTACCAAGCTCTTCTTCGAACGAGTGTGGGTCCACTTTGGGATACCATACACCATCATCTCCGACCGAGACAATGGGTTTGTCAGTACCTTTTGGTCAAGTCTCTGGTCTCTGTTGGACACCAAGCTCACAAAATCCATTGCTTTCCATTCCAAACCGGTGGCCAAACAGAGGTCGTCAATCAAATGATTATGTACATCCTCTTCATGTACAATTATAAGCATCCATGTACATGGGACGAGAGTCTCCCATATGTCCAACACAGTAACAACAGGGCTCTCGATAGTTCCACCAGCCATAGCCCATTTCAGGTGGGTCTAGGATTCCAACCCTTGGGACCCATTGATGTTGCACTTCCTCTTACCACTGCACAGACAAACTCTTCCCCTGATCAGTTTGTGATCGACAAAGCCAACAGATTCATTGAGCGGATTCAGCACATTTTCCAACAGGTCCAATATATTTTCCATAAATCCAATGATAAGTACAAACAACTCCATGATCAACATAGGGTACCACACCAGTTTCAGGTTGGCGACAAAGTATGGTTACATTTGTAGAAGGAGTGTCTCACCAGGCCCCATCGGAAGCTTCACCCACTTTGTTATGGGCCTTACACTATCACCAAGGTTGTGGGTAGAAATGCTTTTGAGCTCAACACTCCACCCTTCCTTGGTCTGCATCCAGTATTCAATGTGAACCTCCTTCGGCTATATTTTCCACCATTATCGGACACCTACTGTTAAGCCCTAATATTGGCTCATTACCCCTTAATTGGGGCATATTAGATTAGTAATGTTATTTTATTTATGTCGGCTTTAGGCCATTAGTTGTAATTTAAATTAGTA
>JASDQU010948598.1:0-19204 GCA_032191745.1 Picea mariana
GAATAATGAAGTCTCAACTGGAAATCCTTACTAATATTTCTCTGAAATCTCAGATTAGCTGACACATACTCCCCTTGACGATCAATGATTGAGATTTGTCTTCGGCAATTTTCACGTTCTCCGCATCCACAAAACTTTTGAAGTTGTGGATCTCGCACCGCCTGTCCTCCTCAACGATGGATGACCCCAACCCACTTTGAGACTTCAAAAATTTTGGCAAGTGCTGGTGGTAAAGCTCTCGAAGTAAAAATTCTGGAGTGACGTCACATGATAATGTGTCATGACCCTAGTAGTTGCCACGTGTCACTGATTTGCACGTACCTGAAATTTCGAATCAATTTGACACTTGTCATCGTCTGATTGCACCACATGTCCTTGGTTGACGTAGTCTTGCTGATGTGGATCCTCATTCACTTCAATACTTTGAACTTCGGGACTTTGGGTATTTTGACTTTTCAAGTCACCAATTCTTCTGAAGTGAGAATCCCCGAACAATAACCTCCTCACAACTTTTAGACCCGAACTAAACGTTGTTCGTCGATCATGTTCTCAGATCAACGACTTGATCTTTCTACGATGCTACTTTTATAGCTTATCATGTCCTTCCACTTCAAACTGATCTAACAACTGTCGTATACTCCAGCTCTCCATCTCTCCGGACTTTGGGTTTTTCAAGTCTCAAACTGAAAAATCCTCGAAATGTTTTTCTCCAGAGTTTAGGATCGTGTGCCACCTATCAGTCTTGATGATGGATGGTCCCTGCTTACTTCAGGACTTCGGGACTTTGACAAGTCCGCTCTCCTATGCTCATCAAAGGCTTAACCTTCATGCATTTATCTATGGATCCAACGACTGTTGATCCTTCGTGCTCAGATCCAATGACTGAGATCTGTTCTCCTCTTTTGCGCGCTCCTCCTGTCGGGACACTGATCCGATGACCACTGTCACTCCTCCTCCTAAGCTTATGATTTCTTCCAACATAGAAATTTTTCTAAGTATTTAATGGTTTCGGCCTCCGAACCTTGTCCCGCGGGTCTCGTCTTTCCGAACCTTCTCCTGCGGGTCTTGTCTTCGATGTTCTTGTTTTCCATCGCTGCTACTGTTCTTCTTTGATTTATTGTTTTCCATCTCTTTTCTTGCCATCAATGACAAGCGCACTCTGCCTGTAAATATTCCAAAAATCTCCCCCTTTGGCATTGATGGCAATCCTGAAAGGCTGCACTTTTCTACTTAGACCTCCAACTGTAGCATCTGAACCACTCCTTTTCTCCCCCTTTGACATCAATGTCAAACAAAACATGCTTCCCCTGAGCTGTTGCAATACTGTGCAGAGGTATCAAATATTCAACCAACACATACTCCCCCTGACAGGATTGACTCTCTTAGGTTGATAAAGGGGTCACACCCAACTTCTGGCATAAATACTCAAACTAAGCTTTTGCAAGCGGTTTAGTGAAGATATCAGCATTCTGATCTTTGGATGGAATATAATGCAAAGAAACGACAGTGCTGGTCACCTGTTCCCTCAAGAAGTGATTCTTGATGGGTATATGGTTGGTCTTGGAGTGAAATACAAGATTCTTTGACACACTGATTGCACTAGTATTATCACAATGAATTGGGACCAGTGCTATATATTTTACCTCCAAGTCCGCAAGTGTCTGAATCATCCATAATACTTGGGTAAAACAAGTGGCAGCTGCAACGGAACCTTGCTTCTTGCTCAACCATGATATAAGAGAATCTCCTAAGAAGAATGCACCTCCACTCGTGCTTTGCCTTTCATCCATGCAATTAGCCCAATCAACATCTGAATAGACTGACAATTGAAAATTCTAATTCCTGGGATACCATAGGCCATAGTTCATTTTTCCTTTCAAGTATCTGAATATTATTTTGACAGCTAACAAATGACTCTGTTTAGGTGCAGCTTGATACCTTCCTACCATTCCAACAACATGCATTATGTCTAGATGAGATGTTGTGATATACAATAGGCTGACTATCATAGACCTATAGGAACTCTGATCAACATCATGTGAGTCATAATATTTGCTTAACTTGCATCCAATGAACATAGGTGTGCTCATAGGTGTATAATATTCCATTTGAAACCTTTTCAACATTTCTTTTAGATATTTCTCCCGAGAAAGAAATAATCCTCCAGACTTTTGAGTAATTTGCACACCAAGAAAAAATGACAGTTACCCTATCATAGACATTTCAAATTCAGACTGCATGGCAGAGGAAAACCATTGTACCGATGAAGCATTATTTCTTCCAAAGATGATGTCATCTACATAGACCAACACGACGAGAAAATCATTACCCTCTGTTTTGATATATAGATTGTTGTCAACTGTTCCTCTCTTGCACCCTTTGTCTTGAAGATACTTATCCAGTCTGTAATACCATGCACGAGAAGCTTGTTTCAACCCATATAAGGTTTTCTTCATCTTGTAGACAAAGTTAGGGTTATTTGACAGTTGGAAACCCTCTGGTTGTTCCATATAGACTTCTTCTTTTAGATCTCCATTTAGAAAAGCTGACTTGACATCCATTTGATAGACTTTAAACTGTTTATGACAAGCATAGGAAAGAAACATTCTAATAGCTTCTAATATTTCTACAGGTGCAAATGTTTCATCAAAGTCCATTCCTTCTATTTGAGCATATCCTTTGTAGACCAATCTAGCCTTATTTCTTGCAATATTTCCTTTCTCATTCATCTTATTTTTGCAAACCCATTTGGATCCTATTACATTTTTATTTGCTAGCTGGGGAACGAGTTCCCAAGTGTCATTCTTTTCAATCTGGTCCAGTTCCTCATTCATTGATTTTAACCAATTTACATCTTCACTGGCTTCATTTAAGTTCTTGGGTTACACCATGGATATGAATTACATATGTGATTTCTCGGTGTCTTTGGTTATCCTTCTCTTGGTTTGTACACCATTGTTTTTCTCACCAATTATCTGACTTTCAGGATGATTCTTTTGAGTAATTCTAGAGGAAGGATTTGATGTTGATTGTTGTCCTAACTCTTCTTATCTGGGTGTCTCTTCTCCATCTGATTCTTGGACCTATTCATCTTCAGTTTCAGCTGTGCCCTCTGTAGTAGACTCAATATTGCTCACCTCTCTTACTGGAACTCCTTCATTAACCTTTAAATCAATTCAATCAACAAATTTATGCAATCTTTTATTAAAGCATCTATATCCTTTACTATTGGTAGCATATCCTAAGAAGATGCATTCATCAACCCTATCATCAAACTTGCCAAGGTTTTCATTATTATTCTTTATGTAGCACTTACTCCCAAAGACTTTGAAGTGTTTGATTGAAGCAGGTCTTCCATACCACAGTTCATAAGGTGTCTTGTCACTATGTGGTCTGAGGTGGGATTTTTTAAGAATATGGATTGTTGTGTGTATTGAATCTACCCAATAAGTTTGACCAATGTTCTTATCATTCATCATTGACCTGGCCATTTGCTGAACTGTTATGTTTTGCCTCTCAACTACTCCATTTTGTTGTGGATTTCCTGGGATTGTGTATTCTCTCTTGATCCCATGTTTGTCACAAAATTCCTTGAAATCACTTGACATAAATTCTCCTCCTCTGTCTGATCTTACTGCCTTTAACCTCTTGCCTGTTTGATTCTCAGTTAAAGCCTTAAATATTTTAAATTTCTCAAAAGCTTTAGTTTTTTCTTTGACAATAGCAACCCAAGTAAGTCTGGAGTAATCATCAATGATCAACATAAAGTAGTTTTCCTTCCATGTGCCTTCCTGTGTTGATGGTCCACATAAATCCATATGAACTAATTGGAGTGGTTTCTCTGTTGAAGTAGAGCTCTTGGATTTAAACTGTGTCCTGGTTAGCTTTCCTACTTGGCAGGGTTTACACACAGAGTCTTGTGACTTTGATATTCTTGGAAGATCTTTTATTGCCTCAAGTTTTTTGAGCTTTATTAAGTGGTCAAAGTTTATATGTCCAAGTCTCCTATGCCATAACCAACTTTCATCACATTTTCTTATATGACATTCTTCTTTATCTTCTTTCAACACATATACATTATTTTATGTCTTTATGCCTTTAGCCACCACTTGTCCTAAGTTTACAGACTTTATCTTACAATCCTTGGAAGTGAACACCACTTCACATCCTCTGTCATACATTTGACTTACACTGAGCAAATTATGTTTCAGCCCATCTACAAGTAGAACATCCTGGGATTTTCCTTTACCATTACTCAAACTCACCATCCCTTTACCCTTGATTTTACCTGGTTCATCATTTCCAAAGGTTACATTTCTTGTTTTGCTTTTACTTATAGACATAAACTTATCCTTGTCTCTAGTCAAGTGCTTGGAACATCCACTGTCAATATACCATGGGTATTTTTGTTTTTGAGCTGAAAGTACTGTAAGGTCTCTGTCCCCACAGAGCCTTATAAAACACAAGTTAAAAAAAATAGAGAGTAGATAAATGTTATTCTGTACAAATTAATCTTCAACATTTAACCATAATTCATTCAGCAGAAATTAAATTTATTAACATCATGAAAATAAATCACATAACCATCACATAACACAGCATAATCACTAAAATACATACCCCTGTCTGATGCTAATTCCCCAATCTCTGGTTGTCCTCGCTGCTGCTCCGCCCAAACTCTGCCCAAAACTGAATCTTTCCTCCCTGCCAGCTAGGAACAGAGCCTATCCGACTCCCTAGCTCCAGGATTCCATGAGGATTCCTGGCCCCCCGAGCCCAAAACTCCCAACAACCTGGTGCACCCCTGTAACAGTCCACCTAAACTCCAAACCAGAAAAATACCAAAACTAGGAAATACAGTCTCTAATCTCAAATAATGCTTCCTCTTCCCAAATTTCCAAAAGTCCCCTCTCCCGAATGCCTCTGCCCCTTCATATCCTCCTTCCCATTCACCGCCTCCTACCTTCATTTAATGCCACCCACCTTATCCCTCCATTTAATACTTTATCCCTCCATTCAATACCTTATCCCTCCATTCAATGCTTTATCCCTGCATATGTAAAGTTTTCTAATAGTAAATTAAAAGTTATTAAGCCTTTAATTCGTTACCCAAACATTAAATGTGTTAATTAATCAATTAATTAATTAATCAACATATATTAAACAATAAATAAATAATTTAATTAATATTATTAATAAATAATAATTATTTAACTAATACACATTAGGATAGTTAATTATTTAATTAACTATACCTGATAAACCTTAAGCAACTATTTAACTAGGGTTGTTACAAGCACTAGACCACATTTTTCATTATCTTTCTTTCTCCATGTGCTGACATTTCTAGCTAAATGATTTATCCTTGGATCTGCCTTGTACTTCTTCAAATGATAGTTTGCAGCTTTGTGGCCGAATTTATGACAGTTATAACATTCGAGCTCATTGTTCAGTAGATCAAAGTGATTGGTACTATGTTGTCTATTCATTGGCTGCTCAGTTCTATGTTGTAAAGATTGTTTATTTCTTGACCTCCTCAGTTGCATGTCTCTAAACTTAATTTGACAATTTGCAATCTTATGACCATAATTAGAACAGTAAAAACAATAACCATGGAAGAAATTTTGGTACCTAAAGGATGGCCTTCTTCTTGGCGTTTGTTGCTCCATCTTCTGATTTCTTTGTTTTTTATCAGGGATCATCTTTTCTTTATTAGCTTTTGGTGACATAGTATTCTCATGGTCTATTTGTCTACTGACTTGGAACTTGATCATCTTTACTGGCTCTTTGCTTTCTGGTTGTTTGCTGCTTGAACCATTTACATAACCTAAATCAGTCTTCAACAAAGGAGATCTTTGTTTGCTCAAAATGTCGTTTAGTTCTGCGGTGGCTTTAATGCTTGGAATATTTTGGAGATACAATGTTTTAAACTTCTCCATCTCTTTTCTGGGTTTTACTACCTCTTCTTCCAAGGCTTCACATCTTTCCTTCTTTTCTGATAAATTCTGTTTCAGAATGTCCTCTATTTTCCTTGCCTCTTCTAATTCCACTTTTAGCAGGGAAAAGTCTTCATCAGGTTCTTTATTGTCTTTCTCGAACTGTATCAACAATTGTTTTTGCCTTTTCTTCTTAGATCTGAGTCTAGAAATTTTTTCTAAAGAACTGATCAGTTCTCCTTCCAATTCAACCACAACTTCTTCATCATCAACATCACTTCCTATGATTTTATTATCATAATCCTCTTTGGCCATAAGCATAAAGTCATTAATCTTATCTTCACAGGAAGAGTCATTATCTGTGTCTTTTGAAGAGTCATCATTGTTTACACATAAACTTTTCTTTTTTCCAAATCTCTTGGGTTTGTACTTCTTTTCACCTTCATAACTGCTAATGAGTTTGTCCCACATTTCTTTGGTAGTTTCTAAGTTCATAACTTTCAAAAAAAAATCTTCTGCAAGCCCACTCATAATAGCATTCATAGCCTTAGCGTTGAAGCTGAATTCTAGCTTGTCATCCTTATTAGCTAGTAAAATTGGCTTTACATAACCAGTCTCTACCACATCCCAAACATCTGCACCTAAAGCCATTATGTAGGTTATCATCCTAACTTTCCAGAAGGAAAAGTTTGTTCCATTGAACATGGGGGCCTTATTGGTTGAAGTTCCTTCATGGCTAGTCATGTTTAATCTCTAGGATCTACCCTTAGATAAAAGGAACCGACTCAGATACCGATTGTTGGACAACTGAGAGGTGGGGGGGGTGAATCAGTTGTTACTGTGCTTAAACAATTGTGCCCATTTTAAACTCTTTACAAAACACTCAATGACGATCACAATAATGCAGGGAAGTAAGCAATAGAATATTCAACATCAATCACACACATGAAAAATATAGAGACAGATATTTCCTAAGGAAACCCATAAAGGGAAAAAACCTCTTCTTCTTGATATGATAAGTCATATTTACTTTATGTACATTATCATTTTTATGAGCTCCAAGTCCTCTTGAGGCTACAACCTCTGTTTTACAAGCAACAACTTGCTGAGAGCACCAACTCTCTGGTTTTTCTAGCACCCACTAGAAGGAAGCACCAACTCCTTGAGTGTTCCAGCACCAACTTCCAGTCACAAAGGCACCAATCTGTATAAGAAAGAACAATAGTTGTCTCTTGTACCACCCTACCACCCTGGTTTTTCTGGCTACAACCAGATGGAAGCTACAACTTCTTATGTTCAAGCACCCACTTGAAACTTCTGAGGACACCAGTCCTCCCTAACACCTCCCCACCACCCTGAGATATAAAACTTTACTTACTTGCTCTGTCTCTGATATGGCCTATTACAACTCCATGTCTCCTTTGGCTCCTTCACCTTCTATACCCTCTTCTGCCTCTGCATCTTTCTGCTTCTATGCTCTGCTCTCTTTTCTGCAAGGTGCAACCACTCTATTCAGCTTCTCTTCTACATTATATTCTCTATGTTGCCTCTTCCATACTATGCACTATGCCTCTGCATGCTCTTCATTGTGCCATGGTTCTGCTCTCTGTGTTTGTTCACTCTGTCTCCTCCTACTCACAACATCGCTCACGAGCGCACTCACATCCTCTTCTCTCTTCTGCATCTCTTTCACACGCCGAGTCCTCTCCCTCATCATCATCACAACTCTTCATCTTCTCTGGCAGTTATCCTAAATGAGTTCATCATCAGTGGGCGTTACCCTAAGATTCCTTGGCTTCTCTGGTAGTCACAACTCTTCATCTTCTCTTTCAGTTATAGCCAGTTGTCTTTGGCTCCTTTGGCTCCTAATCCCCTTCCTTCTCGTGACCGTTGGTTGTGACCTGGGGCCAATCACTTTAGGACTTCGCGTTTCAGGTCATCTGTCATGAGTCACCCGAACTCTCCCAACTCCCGATCTCCCGAACTCCGAAGTGGAGCTTAGTGATGTGATAGCTCTTCCCTTGATATAACCTTGGGCGATGAGTTCATGTGACCATGTGATTGCGGGCGCATCCATAGGCGGTTTGAGGGAAACCCTCTTTTCGCCCCGCAATTCACTATGAGCCTCCACACGTCCTTTCCCTAAAACCATGGTTTCGATTACGACCCACTCAAGAAAAATTAAGACCCGAACATGTTCTGGCCCCACAATGCGATGGGACCATCGATCTCACAACATTGATGGTGCTCCTTCTATCAATGGCTCCAATCTATCTTCCTTTGCTTTTTCTTTCCTCTCTCCACGTGCGATCCTTAGTCTCAACGATCAAGTGACATGTGGCCCTCCAAAACAATAGACAAGATCGATTTCGCCTTTCGAGCTTCAGGAGTTTCGATTCTCAAACTCCGCTTTCTCCCGGAGCATTTCAGCTGGAGTCCATGTTCCAATGATGTGTGTCCCTTTCAGATCAATGGTCACGATCCTCTCAGGTATTCAGTGTTTGAAATATTCAAGTCTCAACTGGAAATCCTTTAGTGAGATTTCTCCGAAATCTCATATCAGTTGACATGTAGTCCCCTTGACAATCAACGGTTGAGATTTGTCTTCGGTGATTTTCACATTCTCCCCATCCACAAAACTTTCAAAGTTGTGGATCTCATGCCACCTATCCTCCTCAACAATGGATGACCCCAAACCACTTCGAGACATCAGAAATTTTGGCAAGTGCTAGTGGTAAAGCTCCCAAAGTAAAACTCTCGGAGTGACGTCACTTGATGACGTGTCATGACCCTAGTAGCTGCCACGTGTCACTTGTATTTGTGATTTGCACATACCTAAAATGTCAAATCAACTTTACACTTGTCATCGTCTGATTGCGCCATGTGTCCTTGCTTGACATAGTCTTGCTTACGTGGATCCTCATTCACTTCAAGACTTTTGCCAATTCTTCCGAAGTGAGAATCCTCGAACAATAACCTCCTCACAACTTTTAGACCTGAACTAAACATTGTTCGCCAATCATGTTCTCAGATCGACGACTCAATCTTTCTGCGATGCTGCTTTTCTATATTATCCTATCCTTCCACTTCAAACCGATCTGACGACTATCGTATACTTTGTCTCTCCACCTCTCTGGACTTCGAGTTTTTCAAGTCTCAAACTAAAAAATCCTTGAAGTGTTTTTATCTGGAGTTGAGGATCGTGTGCCACCTATCAGTCTTGACGATGGACAATCCCTGCTTACTTCGGGACTTCAGGACTTTGACAAGTCCTCTCTCCTACGCTCATCAAAGGATTAACCTTTGTGCATTTATCTCTGGATCCAACAACTGTTGATCCTTCGTGCTTAGATCCAATTACTGAGATCTATTCTCCTCTTCTGGGTGCTCCTCTTGTCTGGACACTGATCCGATGACCATTGTCGCTCCTCCTCCTGAGCTTACAATTTCTTTTGACTTAGAAAGTTTTCTAAGTATTCAAAGGTTTCAACCTTCGAACCTTCTCCTGTGGGTCTCGTCTTCGTTGTTCTTTTTTTCCATCGCTGTTGTTGTTATTCTTTGCTTTCCTGTTTTCCATCTCTGTTCTTTCCATCAATGACAAGCGCACTCTGCCTGTAAACATGCCAACATACCTCTGTTTGTACATCAGTCTGTGGGTGGAAGGTAGTTGATTTGGTTAGCTTGGTGTCCATCGTCGACCATAGGCTTGACCAAAAGGTGCTCAGGAACCTACTGTCTTGATCGAAGATAATAGTTTGTTGTAGCCCAAAACGAACCCAAACATGTGTGAAGAAGAGCTTGGTAGTGGCCTTGACTGTGATGTTCTTCTTGCAGGGTGCCAAAATTGACATCTTAGAGAATCGATCAACAACCACGAAGACACAATCATTCTCATGCTTGGTTGAAGGCAGAAAGGACATCTAGTCCATGGAGATGGAGTCCCAAGGCCTATCCATAGCAAGCAGAGGGGTGTATAGCTCCTGTTTATTGATGGCAGGCTTGGAAATGACGTCGATGGTGCAATATCTGATGTACTTCTGAACATCTTGTCGAAGCTTCGACCAATAAAAATGCTTCTGCAATACTGACACTGTCTTTTCTACACCAAAATGTCCCACTTCCCGACTGTAATGAGCTTTCTAGATCAAACTTGCATGCTCACTTGAAGGAACACAAAGATGGCTCATATGGCATGATAATCCATACTCGAGATGAAAATTGGGAAATATTTTTCCTGTGCTTAATGTCTTATAAGAAGTAGCAAAGTCAGAGTCATCATTATATAATTGTGGCCATACAAATGTTTCATGTCCATAGGAGTTAAGAACTATGGTTAGCGCTGCTACTAGAGGTCGAATGAGGCAATCTGTGGCATGGTTGGTGCTACCCTTCTTGTACTTGATATTCAAGTGGAATTTTTGCAGGTACATGGACCACTTCTGATGGTGGTAATTTTGTAACTTTCCCTGTGTCTACATGAATTGCAGAGGCTTGTGATTAGTGTGGATGAATGTTTCCTTCCCCAGAATGTAATGCTTCCACTGTTGACATGCATGCACAATGGAGTACATGTCTTTGTCATAGGTGGGGTATCTTCGAACAAAATCATATAGAGTTTCACTGTGATAGGCTACTGCATGCTTATGATGAGTGAGGACTGCATCGATAGCATAATCTGAAGCATCTGTCTCAATCTCAAATGGTCGTTGCAGGTCTGGCAGAATGAGGATTGGTGCAAAGTAGAGGTGGGAATTCAGATCCTCGAACACTTTCTGTTGGGGCATGGAACACACAAACTTGGCCTTTGCTCCACCCTTGGTCACATGGATTAGGAATCAGGCGATATGAGAGAATCCCAACACAAACCATTGATAGAATTCAGCAAGGCCCAAGAAGAAGTAGAGCTCGATCATTGTTTTTGGATCCAACCAATCGCATATGACTTAGATCTTGGCTAGATCCACATGTACACCCTGCTCATCCACGATGTATCCAAAATATTGGACTCTTTGCATGCTGAAGGAATAGTTCTCCAAATTGGCATATAACTTGTGTTGTCGCAAGGTCCCCAATACATGTTGGATATTCTCCAAATGTTCCTCCCAAGTCTTGTTGAAGATGAGAATTTTATCCAAATATAAAACCAAAAAGGAGTTTTTGAATGGCGATGATATATCATCCATCATCCACATGAATGTGGCTAGGGAATTAGTCAAGTTGAAAGGCATGACCAACCAATCAAAGAGGCCTTCTTTGGACTTAAAGGTTGTCTTCCATACATCGGTTTGCTCAATCGACACTTGGTAGTAAACTGAATTCAGATCAATATTATTGGAAAACTTGGCTCCCTTGAGTTGATCGAGAAGATCATCAATCCTAGGAATTGGGTATCGGTTCTTGACTGTGATCTTTTTCAGGGATATGTAATCAATACGAAGTTTCCATGTCATGTCCTTCTTCTATACTATAACAATTGGGCTTCCGCAAGGTAAGGATCTTGGTATGATGTGGCCCTTCAGAATAAGCTCTTGGATCTGATATTTGATTTCTTCATTATCCATAACAAAATGCCTGTATACAAGGCCATTAAAAAGAGGAGAATTGGGTGCCAGAATAATTGAGTGCTTTACCTGATAGTGCACAAGCACCCCAGTAGGTGATGCGAATATGTCTTTGTACTCCTTGACTATTTCATCCACCTGTTCTTGCTGGGCAGAGAGACCCCGTGTAGAGTTTTTGGCGGTTACAATGACCTTCCATTAACCTTCTGATTGAACCATGTTAGAACCCTATATAATAGGGGAATCGGTATTCTGACTCTATCTATCTATTTCAAGCATTATGCTTTTGCTCATGACACATAGTGAAGGCAGCAGAAAGCGCTCGATTCTCACCAAGCATAAGCAAAGAACCTGCACGTGAACTTCGAAGCATGTTAAAATTCCGGTGCATTTTTAGCAAAAAATTGTGAATTGGTTTGAATGGAAAAATTTAATTCTTGTGGGTAAATACAAAGCTTGTTTTATTAGCCAAAATTTGGTCTTTGAGCCAAAATTGGCCCCTCGGCCTTTATGCAGAGTTTTTGTCTTATTTATCAAAATATAAATATTTTGACAATATTTATAGCAAAAAATTATATTGGCCTAGGGCCAACCCCCCAAATACTCAACATTGAGGATAAGCACCATTTCATAAACCAACAACCAACACACAAGCCAGCGCCAATGCCAAACTCCAAAGAACAGCCTCGGGCTCACTTCATCGAAAGACCTTGTGACTTTTGACTCATATAAACGCCAAAAGTTTAGTTTACCACATGCATGTGGGATTAATTCCCAAAACTTTAAAAATAAAAAAACAGAGTTACTCTGTGCGCCCAGGTGTCGACCAACGTTTATGTGTCAAGTAATGGCTAGGAGTTGACATTCAATGTGTGCAGGTCCAACTTTTGATGCGCCATATGTAGTGGAGATCATGTGCCAAGGCGACTGCGCAGGTGTCTGAGGGATGCACCAGGTGTGCTTTTTATTGATGAAGTCCATATGATTGACATTGAATGCTTCTCATTTTTGAATCGTGCTCTGGAAAATGACATGGCACCGATATTGGTTGTTGCAACAAATCGTGGTATCACAAAAATCCGTGGAACAAATTACAAGTCCCCACATAGTATACCCATTGATCTCTTAGACCGCCTGCTCATCGTTTCGACACAGCCATATACAGAAGATGAGATGCGCCAAATTCTCGATATCAGATGTGAAGAAGAAGACGTTGGAATGTCAGATGAAGCCAAGGAACTTCTAACAAAGATAGGGTTTGAGACATCATTGCGCTATTCTATTCACTTAATCACAGCAGCTGCACTAGCTTGTCAGGAGCGAAAGGGGAAACTTGTTGAGATTGTGGATGTTAGCAAGGTTTACCAATTATTTGTAGATATTAAAAGGTCAACACAATTCCCTATGGAATATCAGGAGCAACTCATGTTTAATGAGGTACCCGGTGAGATTGAAGAAGACACGGTGGTTGAATAATTGTTTTCCTAGAAATTCTACATTTCCCAGCAAACAATATAATTCTGTAGCCAGGAAAAGCAACAGAAATATCAGATAAACAAAGGAAAGTACAAGACCAGGTGTTTTTACTGATCTACTTCTAATCTTTCAGTTGAGAAGAAATTTTTGAGCAAGTAGTGGTAATGTTTAGAAAAATGTACAGCCACCTTATGCAGATGTATTCAGGGGAACTGTTCGATATGCTAGTGTACATGCCCATTTAGGGAGAACTGGAAGTAGGAGAGATGATCTCAAGTCTTTGGCTTATACGCTTATATTTCTTCCTCGAGGGTGTTTGCCTTGGAAAGGATACCAGGGTGACAACAAGGGTTTCCTGGTTTGCAAGACAAAAAATGGACACATCCCCAGAGATGTTGTGCTGCTTTTGTCCACTACCCTTTAAACTATTTCTGGAATATGTGGTGAGCTTGAATTTTGATGACGATCCCTATTATGCAAAATACATTTCACTTTTGATGGAATCATTGGTCCAAATCTAGCTGTCAGGCCAATAAACACTGATGGAGCTCTGAAGGTTGGTCAAAAGAGAGGTAGATTGACTATGGAGGAAGATGATGATGAGAAACCTAAGAAGAAGGTTCGGCTTGGTATGCCTGCTACACAATGGATCAGTGTTTATAATGCTCGGCGATCAATGAAACAGTGATATCGCTATAATGTGGCTGATACAAGACTTGCACAGCATATTGAGAAAGCGAATGTCATTTTTCAACCATATACAAAACCTGTTGCTAATGCCTACAGAAGATTTCTCACAACTGCAACAAAGTACCATCGCTAGTTGCAACATTCTGTGAGACAAACATTAAAAAAAAAGTATGAGCTTACAGCTGCTTTGGCTACCAAAGAGCTCGTTTGGTTTATGGCATCTGCCTTGTTGGTGTTTCCAGTGCTTGGCATATTGATGGCGTATTCATCCATTTTCAGTAGTGGTAAGAAGGCCTGCAAACCCAATCGAAACAATCACACTGGTAATGCACACAGGAAACACAAGCGCAGACATATGGACAAATAATTCTGCAAAATGGGTCAATTCTTGTGTGATTTTTGTTTTATTGGTTAAAGAGAATCTCATGGAGTTGAAGATCGGAGTTGTGTTTGTGGATTAATCTTGTAACAAGTGGCTTATGGGAATGTGGAGCTGAGGCTTATATTGCTAGCTTGTTACTGGATTTATTATCTTTACAATTGAAGAGTGCTAGTCCTTGCAGCTTCTATTTCTCAACAATGCATGATTGGTCAAAGACAATTCAACAGATACAAAGCTCATATTCAAGGAGGTGGATTGTAATCCCATTTAACACAGATCTGCAGGGGATCACTTAAATGCAAGAAACAATTCAGTTATCAACAGACTGTGAATTCGGGGAATGCTACTTCTAATGATCCAGGAACGAGACTTCTTTGAGACAGTGGGGGAATTTTCTTTTGGGAAAATAAATATGCAATTGTTAATTGCTCCGAATCACCACAAACATCATTGAGAGAGAAGGAAAATAGGGTTTTGGGTCTTCTTGGAGGTAGCACATCAGTTAATGATAAAACCACAGTGACAAAAAAGATGAATGACAAAACCACAACAAAGCATGTTTCTGTTGAGATGCCAGACTTGATAGATACTAGCGAAATGGACTTGCTTGGAGATGGAGGTGTGTCAAAGGAAAAAGATATTGATACCATGACAACATCAACTACTGTAGATAACAATCTGGAAGAGGTACATGCAGGTGTCCTTGAGGTGGCAGAGTGTCCTTGTTTTGAGGCATTCTTTAGAATGTAACTGGCAGTCAAAACACCAGATCAACTTTCCAGGATTCGAGGCAGCAGTTTGAGGAAGATCATGGTGCAGTGCTCTAAGCGTCGACAGAGGTGGAAAAATATCCCATCTTTTAGGCATTGATTGAACCATATGGAAGACAGGGAATTCATTTACAGGGAACACATGGCAGCGGTTAGAGCACCGATCCTCCAGCTGGCAGCAAATCTCCAACAACCTCAAGCATTCGACTGACTCTGCATTTATCTTTTTTTTGATGCTGTTAGAGTGAATTTGCCAGCAAAACTTAACAAACCTCCAGTGTTCCAGATGTCAAGCAGCAGTTACTGAATTGAACTTTCCTTTAATTTACTGTTTGGTTTGTTTTAGAGACAACCTACAGGTTTCATAGAGTATTGTAATTGCTTTTCTATTTTCAGAAAGCAGAGGCAGAGGGCGATTCTGGGGGGAGACTGAGAGATTTTTCTTATTTATGCAAACGTAAAAGACAAACAGAGGGTTCGACCTATGAGGGTGTAATTTTCTTTGTTGGACCATGGGCTTTGCCATTCCAGAAAACTTTTCTGTAATCTTTAAATGATCAATCAATAATGGGCATGCCTTTTTATAGGATTCTTGTGCGGATGTATTGGTGGCATTTTTTTTCTCTGTTAAGTATTTTCCTGCCATCTTTTCGCTTGTTTTCAATTCTTATTATCAGAAGATAATAACAGAGCATAATTTATTGTAAAATACTCTGCATCTGATCTTGTGATAATATTTATGTTTCTCCTCTAAAAAGCTCAGTTTATGAATTCTTAACTGCTCATTTGCTTGCTTTTTCCTCCCCTAGTTCTTCCTCAAATTGACACCATTCAAAACTTAATTCGATCCAACACTTCCACTCCCTTTCCCTGTGTAAGAGTTTTGTCTAGATCTGAGAGTGAATCACATATTTAAGCACAGACCCCATTTCCCCAATGGCCCTCCTTGATGTCCCAAAACAACCATTTAAAAACCCTAACCACATATTTTCATAGCTAGCCTGATATCTATCCTATTACAAACCAAGTTAAATCGAAAAGAGAGATCCCTCTCCGAGTCTTGGAGGGCTAGATCCAAGACTCCAAGTGGTTCGAGGTTACCTCTGTGACTGCCTCCACGGCCTTGGGAAAATTACAGAGTGTTAACAAACCATACAGAGGAAAACTATCTTGATCTGAGAAACCACCTTTCTGCACTGCTTCATAAAGATCAAAGAGACCACAATATTTGGGACTGCCTCTGGTACCCTGTAGAGTTGATCTTCCAAAGTAATAATGAAACTACAGATCCTAGATTCATAAACAACATGATGCTTCCACATATATTGTTGTCCTATAAAAACATCACAAAATTCAAGTGGGACAACATCACACAATAGATCATCTTTGAAGGGTTTGATTCCATGGTGCAGAAGACATTGTTGGCCAATGCGGATGTCCCATCCCTGGATGAGCCAACAAATCGTGTATGGCTAAGGATGTTGCATCATTTTCAATTTCAACCTATTTAAAACCTCTACTGAGATCAAGTTATTCTAGCTACCATTGTCAACAATGAAATGGAGTGGGGTTCCTTTCACCCACATCTGTGGGTGGAAAATACACTCTCCTTCTTCAGGCTCCTCCTGTTCCTCTAGTTGGACTTTGGTGGTAGTGATGGTGACACTGGGTTCAACATCAATGATCTATATTCCCTTTTCTAGCTCTGAATTAGAATTTGAATCAACATCTGACCCCATGGCTTTCATCTCAGCCAACGATGACTGTTTGGAGCGACATTCATCAGTATTGTTCCAAGGGATTTTGCGAAACTCACACCATTTTCCAGTGTCCTTCTTTGACTTCCCATTACCCTTATTTATTGGTGGCTTGGGTTGGTTATCTCGAGGTTTTCCATCCTTGATCCATCCTTTGTCCTGGATTTAGGGCGACCCTTACCATACTTTGATTTTGCAGATTTATAGACCCGAACTTCCGCTTGTTTCACTTCTTGAATTTCTTCTCAATTTTGACAACATATCGATAAGCGACTCCCAATGACGAGATGTCCAGAAACTCCATTTTGGTTTGGATTTACCTGTGTAGAGCCCCACGGTATTTTAGGACCATATGCCACTCATATTCTTTGATACCCAGCTTGGTTTGCAAGGTATGGAAAGTATTGATGAACTCTAACACCATTTGTCCCCTCTCTTGGCACAGTGTGGTCCATCTCGTGTATTGGTCATCATAAATTCCAACATGGTAATATTGCTCCTTGAGGGCATAAAAAAAATCAACCTAAGTGGGTCCTAACCAAACAAATACAGACTCATCCTCAAAAATTTTCTCATAGTAAGTCTCCCACCAATCTCTGACATGGGGAAGGGCCTTAAGGAGTGTGAAGGTGATATTTTCACTGTTGGAAAAATTATGGACATAAAATAACCCTCTAGCAGATTTAACCATTTTTCCAAAGCATCGACATATATCTGGCCCTCAAATAAATGAATACCAAATTTAACTTGTACCTTGAAGGGCATCACACCTCTGAAGTTATTGATGGTTGAAGGTGCCTCCATTGTTGCCAACAACCATCGAAGGATCTAGGAAAAATTATCCATCATCTTGTTCCTCTCTAGCACAAGGGCTTCCTTGAGCAACAGTTTGAAAGGATCTCATGTTATGTTGTCCCTCTTTTCTTCTACCATGGAAGTTCACTTGGGCATGCAAGAGTAGTTGTCCTCAAGAGATACAAGCTCGGCACCCAACTCTCTATACCCTGACCTTGTCGGGGACATGTACAGAGGATGACAAGGAGCATACCACTCTGATACCACTGATCCATATTATTTTAGGAACGATATGAAGGAAGACATATAAAAAATATACAACAAATAATTACATAGAGATATGGAAGGAAACACAATAATACAATAAATCTCTGATTCTATTAAAGACTGTCTGAAATACAAAATACTGTAAAATGCAAAAGCACACAAGCTAGCTAGAATGGTGGTAGCTTATCTCTGAGAAGATATGTGTCGGATACACTCATTCAAAAGAAGCTGGTTATAATGAGGCTACAAAGGAATTTTTAACATAAATCATAAATGAGAAAACCCTAAACATCCAAAAATCTAACCCTAAGAGATGAAGCACCAAGAGTCATGTGGGCCCTGATGAGATAAGTTTGTACATCAACTTCCCAGGGTCGTAACTTTTGCATACGATCTCCATTTTAGGCGCATGATAGCTCATTGGAAAGAACTATCCGAGGAATACACATTTTACCATTACACTTTGGCTAAAGTTTATAGTGTGGCTATGGTGGGCCCAAAAAACGAAGTTTAGGACCCAAAAAACTAGGAAAAAACTGCCAAAATGGAAATTGGTCTTTGAGTCAGTGGAGTAGGTGGGTGGCCACCAATATCCACCTGGATCCCCATTGGAACCTTACCTCGTCGAAAAAATGATGTTGATTTTCCATTCCAATATGTGGATCCGTTTAGCCTTCAATGCCCCCTTATTTGACATCTACAATTAACTTAAATCAATAACATGTGAAGTATCTAGAATATAATGACGCTATGAAGATACATGAAAAACATCATGCATATGATATATAGATGATGGTAATGCAATATAATACTCGATTGGTCCTAACATTTCAATGTTCACTCCACATATTGTGGTGACAACTTGACTCCCTTGCCAAATTTAATTGAAATCCTTCTTTATAACTTCTAGTGGGCGACCACCTGTCGCTACTGGATACGGTATTAAGTGTGCACATGATTTTGGGGCTGTGGGAAGCGGTTTAGGCCCACACCACTTCCAGGCCCTAAACGCACCCTCTTCTGCCACGTAGTTGTTAAATTTGGCAGCATCGACAGTCATTCTCCAATGAGAGGCCATATGGGCCACCCTGAGGCTAGCCAGGGAGATTTGGAGAATCAACCAGTCTTGTGAGGTATTGACAAAAGCCAAGGGAAACAGACAACCTCTATGAGTCAAACCAAAATTCAGGATGAATGAGATGCTATGTGATTCTAATGCAAAATTTAGGGAGAACATGCAACCTCTGTGAGCATAGACAGTCTAGTGAAAAAATCAGGGGGAATGTACAACCTCTGTAAGCATAGACAGACTAGTGCAAAAGTCAGGGGGAACATACAACCTCTGTGAGCCTAGTCAAACCTTGTGAGCCATGAGCAAAAGTAAAGGTATCTAGAAAAAGTTAGGTTGAATGTAAAATTCCTATGAACTAGAAACAAATAATATTCCTAAAATTGCAAATGATGTAATTGTATTGATCTAGTGTGTTGGCACGTGTAAACATTATCCACCATGAAGAGAATTTCGAATTGCCTTGTCAAGAGTTGTAACTAAAGTCTTGAGTCTAGTTCT
>JASDQU010948598.1:25258-35317 GCA_032191745.1 Picea mariana
AGTCTATTTCTAAGTTCGAACTAAAGTATGAAGCTGAGTTATGACTAATGCATGCAATCAGGTTACTATTTCAAGCTTCTCCTCTTCAACCTATATAAGAAGAGGTAGAACCCTCTCCTCAACATAGTTATGCAATACAGTTTTGCAACACAATTTTGAAATAGAGTTTTCATATCCAGGTTGAGGGTGAAGTAATAGAGGAGCACATCAGTGATAAAGATGTAGCATATCAAAGGTGTATTTCAGCAAGGTCTTGTAAGTCTTTGTTACGTCAGAGTCATCTTGGCAAGCTCTTTGAGAGAAGTACATTCATGGTGGATATTTGTAAGAGATATTACATTATTAATGCAATAAAGGAATATTGTTTGTTGGGGTTTTTCTCCCTGTACAGGGTTTCCCCGGGGTATATGTGTTGTTGATATGCATGTTTACTTATCTACATAATTATTGCTATTCGATTATGATTTGAAATTGTTGAAGTGTATTAAGCTGGAATCAAAGTATTGAAGAAAATAAAAGAATTAATCCACATAAGAAATCAAGCTCATAATTTAACAGCCCTACTCTTGGGCTAGGGATCAATTCCAATACTAGTCCATAGATTAAACTAAATACTAATAAACTAAAAGCACATGCTACAAATCTTCAAACTACTAATTAACATAAAATTTCAAATTCTAGAAAATAAGAATCATAACATTTAGCAATTACCCATGGGATTTTAAAACTAGAAACATATAGAGGAATGATAACAATACGAATTTAAGCAACCCACAATTAAAAAAATATGCTCTACAACTAAAAATGAAATCTGAAACACACTCATTAATTAACCATTCATCTAATCTAAGAAAATATCAGTTGAAACATAAAAACACATGGGAAGTTTGGTACCTTGGGAGTGGGCTCGTGCTCCAGGTTCCAAATGCCTTAGATTAAATTAATCTCACAACTTATATAACGAAATAAACATGAACTAGATTTTTATAACAATAAAAATTCATGTTCAGAAAATAACAAAGTTTTAGAGGTTCATTCCACCAACATAATGTTTATCTCCCCTACCATCTTGGGCCAAATCTGATATATACAATAGTGGGTTGAATCCCATGAAAAAAAACTAGATAACAAGAAGAAACAACTAGCTAAACATACTAAAAAATAAATGTATGTGCCCAACTCGATCTAAGGAATAAAAGGGCTCGATCCATGCTCATGTGGGTAGCGTGGGTAAAGAGAAACCCAATCAAAACAACAATAATAATTTATGGTATGCCCATGATTCCCAACAACAAATGGGAAGCAATATTCCCATCCAAATTTTCTCTAAATGAGACCCACGATCCATGGAAGTGGATACCCACGGAATCAACAACTCCAACAGTTCCCTGAAATAGAAAAATGAATTAATGATGCCCATGAACCATAAGATTCTCCACATGGTCAAATTTCCTACTCAAAATCCTTCAAAACCAATGTTATAGTGTCTGGATATTTCATTATTTACCTAAGGGAAGATCATCCACTTCATACCATAGGTTAGGAACGTATCTTAAAAATGAAAGCAACTTTAATCAAACATCATAATCTGTTTCATAGAAAAACAACCAAATTATAGTTTTCTAATCCTAAGAGACAATTCATCGTAAAAAAATTAAATGACTGACAAATGGGTGTATAATTGAAGCAGAAATAGGGTAAAAGAGAGGTAAAGTCAAACACAAAATATACCATATGAAGGTCGGGACAATGCCATCTATGGATTCTATAGGGCGCAATCACATCTATTCGTACAAAAAAATAATTACAAAATTTACTTCTATATTTTTCCTTGGGTGCTCAATAAAACCAAGGTTTCGTACATAGATTATATTGACCCTGAACCATATGTTGAGGGTATTAAACAATGGATTCAATTCTTAAAGAAAGTGATAATTCTCTTATCATTTTTTAGAGATTCAAACTCTAAATACCAATTTTCAATTTTCCAAACAAATGCAATACCTCTACAAATTTCAAACTGGCTTACCTATTTAGATAAGGTTGTAGAAGATCCTCCCTTGATGATTCTTTAGTTCCAATATTGTTTTAGATAATCTTCAATTCTCCTTTTCCAAATATATAAATTTCTTACCAATTGATACCCTACCAACTCCCAAATGTGTACTCTTCTTCCCTAGGGACCCCTGAGCTACACCAAGTTGTAAAAGAAGAGGACAAAAACTAGCATTCATATTGTGTGGATCCTATAGAGCATACACGATCCTCAAATTCTGAGTACATACCAATACCGACACTAAACTCAACACCAACTCACCAAGAAAAAAATTAGTATTATGACATCCATCCAACATTAGGCTGCAAAAACGTGAGCTCTCAATCCCAATCCTCCTTTCCTATATATCCTTTGAGGCTCATGCCATTAGTCCATCTCATGCAAAATACTCATTATTTAAATTACTAAATACATATTATTCACCTTCACATGTGTCACTCCATGCACACATAATTCTTTATTTAAAATGCAAAATATAAATTATCCATCACATTTGAACCTATTTTCCTATTTTTACTTTTATATATTCTCTATATCCCTTTTTTTCCCTCAATGAGTGGGTGCACATGAAATTACTATTTTCTATTTTTTTTTTCTTTCAATTTAACTCACCCACTTCTATATGCATTTCCATTTCACATTATAAATTAAGTTTTATTTCCCTTTTTTACCAAACATGTGCATAAATCTATATGGTCAATCAAACCATTCATGCAATTAAATTTCCCATGTTAAAATAAAATGCATATGCGAAAGGATAATTTTCTCCCAAATGATTCATATACAAAAGTACACATAAATCAATTCAAAGTCGATACCAAAGGTGACACCAAGTGACCTTAGAGCCTTCAAGTATTCAATACAAAAAATTAGACATAATATGTACAACTCTTCAAGTAACTTGCACCAAGAGCTAGACATAACCTATTGTTGATCTAAAAGACTGTCTTACAATCTTAAGGTCAACCTCACGAGGATATGAATCCCCCTGAATTTTTAGAGAGGTGGTACTCCTTTTTTTCTTATTATTCCAAGAAAACAAAATGAAACAAAACAAAAGTCTGAGAAGGACCAGACTTAATATTTACATTCACATTCAAGGAAAACAACACCTACGATTTTGGGACCAGGTGTATTTTAAAAGAAAGTCACATGTACAATATTTACAATGTGAATAGATGAGATGCATACATAATATAAAGGAATGATATATCCATCACAACATTCATCATAACATTTAATGATACCACAAATAGAGATAGTAAGGAAAGGACCACAAATAAAAGAGAGCTTTAAATTATCATCCCATTAAGCACCGAAAATATTATGATAGATAAAACATTGTGTAACTCAATATTTTGATAAAATTATTTGAGAATACAATAATGTAATATCCTGAGTAGCTCCCTTGGTGTCTAAAAAATAATAATGAGTCTTTAAGTACAAAGGTAAATGTATTTAAAGAAAATAAAATGCATTCACCCTTCAAAGAGGACTGGGATTGGATCCCACATACCATAAAATGAAAATGCCTGGAAGATGAAAGAAGGACAACCAAGAATCAACCTAAATCCTACAGAATACCAAGAAGACAAAGTCAATATGACAAATGATTGTAGCAGAAAATGGACTGAAGAAAAACTAAAAGGGTAGATTTTATGTTCGACTCACTGTGATGGAGAAATGTCGTAACCTTCAATTTCTCGCAGCTATCTCCTTTACAGGTACATGTTGTGGTTGAGGTGGCATAATTTCTCTAACTGCTCTTGAATTAGTTAGGGTTTTTCTTTCTAGAACTTTCCATGATTCCTTTTGGAGTAAACCACTTTTGATTAATGCTTGATTAAATTTTCATTAATGACTTTATTATTAGATTTTATTTTATTTCAGAGTAGTAGAGTTACCGATGTTCTTTTATGTTAACAATTATATCATGTAATTATATATAAACAATATAAATAGGAACAAGAAAGACACAAGAGTTTTATCCTGGGAAAACCCCAAATGGGGAAAAACCCATCCAACCTTTCTTAGATATATTCTGTCCAAAAGTAATCCAACCATGAACCAACTCTTAATAACAACATACAATGAAGAAACCCTAGAAATAGGATAGTGCACAAATTAGTGCCAACAACTGCAACAACAACACCATACAACAATAGCGCACCTCTTCCCAGAGATAGTGCATAAGAGAAAACCACCACTAAGAATAACCAAGAACCTTAGATGCCTCAGAACTGTGTCTTCTTCCTTTCCTCAGACTTACGCTTCCTTCTTCAGTGAGAGAGTGAGAGTGAGTGTGTACAAATGAGAAAGACATCTCCTCTATCTATAGTCTTCAAGTCACTTTAGTTGGTCCAACTTCTTCTCTAGAGATTCTAATTTCACTTTTTTATTTTCATGTGGGTCAACTTCTCTTCTGGGGTGTTCTTACACTGTTCAATGGTCTTCCTTGGACTTCTGGAATCTTCTTCTCTTCTAAGAAAGGTTTCCTAGGAGGAAAATGTTGTTTTTCTTCATATGAGATATGATTGATATATTATTACAATGATGGGTGTTCCATATATAGAGAACATATGGTGACCATCCATGAAAGGATGCATCCCTTGGATAATCAATAACTATTTATTATTACCATTTACTTATTATATATAGTATTTAATAATAAATAATTATATTATTAATTATTAATCTAAGAGAATGTCTTCTCGATGTTTCCCAAACATCAACACGCCCTCTCAACAAGGGAGACATTCTGCAGCATGCCAAGCTTGTCTCTGAAGTATACAAACTTCACCCTAGACTCATGACACTTGTCTGTCAGTCTTGGGAGATGTCTCTCTCCCACCTAAACCGAGGAGAAACTCCTTTTGCGACTCTCCCTCTAAGCTAATTGTCTCTCTCTGAGATCAGGCTCACTCTCAGTCCTCATGTGATAACATATAGCATCTTGAGTCTTTATCATTCCTTGTCAAATCACCATGACTAGGAAAAAGAACACACTGGGATATTTCACCATAGGTACACACCTATGAGTGAATGTCATCCTGATGCTAACTGACACGTGGAAATCACTTCAAGCACCTCGAGTCCATATTATTCCTTGTCATGATCAAGGAAGGACTACACCTGGGCCCATTTACCACAAGTGCACCTTTATGAAAATGTATCCTATCTCCCTTGGTATGTAGCCCAATCTAGGAGAAGGTTCTCCCGATGCTGAAACATCAACACTCCCTCTTAACTAGGGAGGTATCTTTCCACAATAGTAAAAAACTACTATCTAATGGTACACAACCACTGTCAGTAGCACACAACTACTGTCTAGTGACACACAATCACTACCAATGGTACACGACCACTGTAGTAGTACACAACTATTGTCCAGAGACACACAATATCCACTAGGTGTACACAACCATTGTAGTAGAAAAAGGTCTGTCACACATGGTACTCCCATGTGGACTTCTAGAGGCTAATCCCTCTAGAAACACTAGGCTCAACTCCCCATAGTGTGTGACGTCAAGTTCAACTCCCTTGACATGTCCTCATGTGCTCTCCACAAGGGACATGTCCTCATGTGCTCTCCATAATGGACGTTGGTATATAAGCCCAAACCCACTTATCCCTTCTCGGATAAGTGTCCCACTTATCCCTTCTTGAATAAGTTTCATCACATATCAACTCAACTCATTTCATAGAGGAGTACGATATGGAGAATGTTTGTCACGCATGACACTCTCATGTGGACTTCTAGAGGCTACTCCCTCTAGAAACACTAGGGTCAACTCCCCATAGTGTGTGACGTCAAGATAAACTCCCTTGACATTTCCTCATGTGCTCTCCACATGGGACATGTCCTCATGTGCTCTCCATAAGGGACGTTGGGTTCGTTTTTTTTCTTCATATGAGATATGATATTACTTTAGTAAACTCTAGAACATCACTAAGTAACTTGAAAATTTTCAACTTCTTAGAAACTTCGATCTCTTCCTTAGATCACTTCCCATGTGTGTGAGAGAAAAAATATGTTTGTCTATTGTTGTGTCTTTCAAGTGTCTTTTTATAGTAATATTAGATTGATCCAAAAAGACACGCCTCTTTGAAAATTAAATTAAATTTTATTTCGTATAAATAGTTGGAGAATACCTCCCGTAACTACCCAAAGATTAATTTGGTTATAATCCATCCACATAGTATTCGACTTTGTTAAATTTTTCCTCCATAATTCATGTGATTCTTTGCATAAATATAGATAGAAGTAAATATGCAATACATTCCTCATATTTAGGTAATTAGACATTTTTACTACAAATTAGTGCCCACCATAATTTATGGAATTCTTTCTATAATTTAGGTAGGAGTAAAAAGTAAATATGTTGTACATAGAGATTGTAACAACCCAATAAATTTAACACTCCCAAAATTTTACTCTACTCTCATTTTTTGGGCCCTCCTATGAAGGAGTTAAGCCCAGTCCCGCTTTGATACCATGTTGTTTTTATTCATATGAGATATGATCGATATATTATTATAATGATGAGTGTTCCATATATAGAGAACATATGGTGACCATCCATAAAAGGATGCATCCCTTGGATAATCAATAACTATTTATTATTATCATTTACTTATTATATATATTATTTAATAATCAATAATTATATTACTAATTATTAATCTAAGAGAATGGCTTCCCGATGTTGTCCAAAAATCAACAGAAAATACCTACCACAGCTACCAAAACATCAACATTTATGTCATTTCATTTCATGCCTCCAAGTAGGGCCCACTTATTCTTTTAATAAAGTTGATTCAATAAAATTTATTTTCAATTTTTTTAACTTGACCGCCTTTAACAAAAGCATACCGTGTTTTAATTTTCTGAGTGATATTTTCGTCTTTTTATCCGATGAAAACATTCTAGATGCAATATTCATCATCTCATCTTTCCAACGAGTCCTCCTGGGTGCAATTTGGAGTTATGGAGCTTAAGTTATAAGCTCGATAAGCTCCTCAAGAGAGACAAACTCGAGATCCAATTGACTATACTCGGACCTCGTCGGGGACATGTTCTGAAAAACAATCAAGAGCAACCTTCTCTGATACCACTGATCCAGATTATTTTCGGAACAAAATTAAAGCAAAGATATTACAATGAAATACTCATGAAAATTTCCAGAAACATAGAAATACAACAATACTTGATTTCTATTAATGAAAGAATTGTAAAGAGACTGTAAAAACACTGAGTGCAAGACTCGCTAGAATGGTGGCAGCTTTATCTCTGAGAAGAGATATGATGGCTATGCTCATTCCCAATAAGATAATTACAATGAGGCTCTGAAGGCCCTTTTATGATAAACATGAATGCCAAAACCCTAGACATCCAAAAACCTAACCCTAGGAGATGAAACACCAAAAGTCACATGGACCCCGTTTGGGTAATTTAGTACATTAACTTCCCAGGGTCGTAAATTTTGCATACGATCTCCATTTTAGGTGCATGATATCCCTTGGAAAGGTATTTTCGAGAAATACACATTAAACCGTCAAACTCTGGCTCCGTCTATAGTTTGACTATGGCGAGCCAAAAGAACACTGTTTAAGGCCCCAAAACGACCTTAGAAGTACAACAAGATGTGTTGACATGAAAACATACAAAATAAGCCAGTTGGATTAGGTGGGAGGCCACCAGTATCCACCTGGAAGATGTGTAGGGATTCAAATAGCCCCAGAAGTGTAGAACCCACAATTACAAGGAAGTACAGAATAATGTGATGCACTAAAAACTGACAAGAGGAGCCTGTTGGAACAGGTGGGTGACCACCAATAACTACCTGGATGAGATGAAGTCAAAGAAAATGAGGGAAATACATCATTTCTAACCATATATCAACTCAAATACCCATCCCTTGCATAGATAATGGAGCTCGAAAAAATTCTGCATTGAATCTATTCATACTCAAGCCAAGGGAAAACTATGGACACTCCTGCAAGTAAGAGTCATTTGATGGAAAGTATAACTAGATAACCTAAGATGGGGCTACATAGGTGGTTGTAGCTACACTATGCAGGAAGCTTACATGATCACATCTGACACTTTGTGAAGGAATGAAACCCCTAGGCTATGGCAACACATTTTGCAAGTTCAACTTTGGCCCATGGTGGCCTCCTCCTTATGGTTGGTTGCTAAGAGGAAAATATTGACCTAGGAAAATATTTGCAAACGGGGATACTTTGGTCCATCCATAATCCCTCTATGTGAAAATAATGAGGAATAGTTGGAACACATCTTAAATCGTTGTTATTTCTCCCACTTCCTTCAGGACGTAGGTGCCACTCTCTCCAAATCCATGAACAAAAGTCATCTTTCCCAAATCCATTCTCAAGCAATATCACCAACTATGCCTAGAATATCTTCCCATGGCTCCTAACCTAGCATATATTGAAAGAGAGGAACAACAAGATATTTAAGAACAAACCCCTTTCCTAGTTAGATTGATAGACATTGATGGGAAGAAATATAAGATAAATTTTCTATACCAATGTAGTGTCTTTACATAATCTTGATTGGGACCCCTACTACAGTGAAATTATCATCGCTTGAGGCCTAAAAAATTCCAAGTTTAATGTCAAGCTCAAAACCCTCTAGGATAGAGACCCATCCCCCAACTCTTTGTTGTCCCCACCCTTAATAGGCCTAATCAAGCTAAAATTTGATGGTTCTTCTAAGGGAAATCCCAAGTCAACATACACTAGAGGAGTGTTCAAAGACTTTGAAGAAAAAATTATTCTCCTTTAATATGGTTTTAGAGCTATTGAAACCAACAACTCTATTGAACTGCAATATCTTGAAGCGAGTTTTATTCTTGTTGAAAAACATAATTGGTCCAATATTCTCATTGAAGGAGACTCGCTATTTTTCATTGAATCTCTAAGTAAACTTTGTAAAGGTGTAAATTTGGAAGGTCTTGATGCATTTGGAATTCACTAGTTCCTTGACAAACACTCTTCGCCTAATAAATAATCTCTATATCACCTCTCCAAGGTATGCTCATTGGGAAGAAAAAATCTTATTAACTGAATTGCCAATGAAGGCTCAAGAATATCTAGTGAGGACCATGAGCTCACCTACTTTAGCACAACCAACATAGATATGATTCATGATTGCACCCTCATAACTTTGGGAGACATGGATTCTTTTCAAACGATTAGCTTGGAGATTGTAACCTCAGATGAAAAATGGGAGAATGCGAAGACTTAGAATGTACGGAATGTGGGGGTTCAGATCCAGGAATGAAGATTTGGAGTCGAAGGTTTCTGCATTCTGAATGTAGAATTCAAGGATGTAGGATGTGAGTATATGACATATGACATATTGGAATAAAGAAGCTCTATAGCCTATGTAGGATGTAGAAATGTGAGAGGTGCAGAGATGTGAGAGATGTGGAAGACATGGATATGTGGAATGTAGAGACTTGACCATGGTGGGAAAGGGAAACATGACACTTTGAACTCTACATTCCACATGCAGAATGTGAAAATGCAAACATGCATAAAAGAAAATAAAAACTCAAAAAATAGGTTATGCACTCCACATTGGATGCCAGATGCAGGGATACAAGAAAAATGATAAGAAAGATTTGAAGGGAGGATTTTCATTCAAAATACTTGATAAAAAGGGGAAAGTGGGGGAAAATCATTAAAAAGGTTCCTGAGATCACTTTCATGCCTTGTCTACTCAAGAATTTTCCAACTTTTTTTGTAATTTTACCTCCTTGGAATATATATATATATATATATCTTCTCATTGATTAAAAAAAATCCTTCAAGTTCATCAAAAACAAAATGGTGGAAAAAATATTTATCTTTAACCCTTCCTATAGGAGTTTATTTTCCATATCATTAAGATGATTATTAAAAATCATAGCATAATCATCCATGTGCGTATCCTTATCCATGGGTGCATAGGTGTCATGAATCAAAGTATTTGTCTT
>JASDQU010948598.1:41040-51394 GCA_032191745.1 Picea mariana
AGGGAGACCGAGTATTTTCGGAATATTGGGGGCTCATTAACAAGAGCATCATTTAGCTCGCACGGGTGTAGACCAACTGGCAAGTGTCGTGTAAATGGAAGGAAATATGTAAAGGAGGTCTCAAGTTTGATTCTCACCCCGATTTACCTGTGTCCCATGCTTGCGAGTTGCGTGGACACACCTGGAGTTTATAGCGGTAGCAGACGAGAATCAACCAAGTGTCACGCGAGTACAAAAACCACCCAAGTTGTCGATTCCACCAGTAAAAAATAAAAAAAACAAGAGAATCATTTAAGGGAAAAACATGTCACTCACAAGGAATTGAACCTAGGTGGGGAGTGTAACAATCATTCCTCCCAACCACCTAATCTACATCCAATGGACACACACACATATTTGAAAAAATAAATAAATAAAAAGTTATTTTGATCATCTTACCACCAAGTAATATGCATTCCCTTATGTGTCGGTGTTTCTAGAATTGTTTTTAAAGTATTGATATTAAAATTCTTCATGTCTACAAATACTTACATTTTTTACACTGACAATAACATTTGTAGTTAGTACCTTTCCAAGGTTTAATTGGCCTAGGGTTTCAACAAGCATTATAATGTTTATCGTCATTAGATTCATCATAATCGATATCACCACTTTGATCCATAAATATTTTGAGACTTTCCTTGGTGTTTCTCTAGCACTAATACAGGTAGATATCTGTGGTCACCCACCTTTTCCAACTGGCTCAAAACAACTTTCTGGCAATTTTGGCAATTTACTATTTTTAGCAGGTTTTAACTTCTGGGGCCATTTTGAGGGCCTAAATGAAGGTTTTTCGAGATCGAGGTCCTCAATGCTAATTGAAGGCATCATTGAACCCCCAAAATGAATCTCCTCGACAATACCTTTCCAACGAGCTATCACACGCCTAAAACGGAGATCATATGCAAAAGTTACGACCCTGGGAAGTTGATGTACTCACTTACCCAAACGGGGCCCACGTGAATTTTGGTGCTTCATCTCCTAGGGTTAGGTTTTTGGATGTCTAGGGTTTTTGGCATTCCTATTTATTGTAAAAGGGCCTTCAGAGCCTCATTGTAACCATATTCTTGCGAATGCGAGTAGCCGTCACATCTCTTCTCAGAGATAAGCTGCCACCATTCTAGCGAGTCTTTCACTCTGTATTTACAGTCTCTGTACATTTCTTTGATTAATAAAAATTGTGTATTGATGTATATCTGTGTTTATGGTTGCATCTCTGATACATTTATGTTATATTATTGAATATCTGCAATATCTCTGTGCATTTCTTTATTATATCTCCGCTCTCACTTCGTGCCGAAAATAAGTTGGATCAGTGGTATCAGAGTAGGCTGCTCTTGATCATTTTTTCAGTGCATGTCCTCGACGAGGTCCGAGTATAGCAAGTTGGGTCTCGAGCTTGTCTCTCTTGAAGACAATTGCTCTCGCACACCCAAGAAACCCTCAATTGTGGAAGAAAAGAAAAACGACGGAGCAGACGATCCTATCAATCTATTTCTTGAGCAAGCTCTCATGCGACAGAGGGAAGAAATGATGGAGAATTTTTCCCACATCCTTCAATGCCTGTCGATAGCATCAAGCGCATCTTCATCAAGCAGCCACTTTGGAGGCACCTCTCCTTTCAAGGTACAAGTTAACTTTGATATTCTTGTATTTGAAGGACAGATAGATGCAAAAGCCCTAGAAAAATGGTTAACTCTGCTAGAAGGTTATTTCTCTATTCACAATTTTTTCGACAAAGAAAATATCACCTTCGCACTCCTTAAAGCTCTCCCTCATGTCAAACATTGGTGGGAAACTTACTAGGAGCAAAGTTCCACAGAGGAGTCTGGAATATATGGGGCCGATCCCACTTGGGATTTTTTTGTGGATGCGGTAAAGGAACAATATTACCCTGTTGGAAACTATGAGGACCAGTACATGAGATGGACCACACTGCGGAAAGAGAGGGGCCAAGCAGTTCCAGAGTTCACCAATACCTTCCATACCTTGCACACCAAGCTGGGTATCAAAGACTCCGAGAGAAATTTGGTTTTGAAATACCGTGGGGCTCTACATAGATACATCCAGATTGAAATGGATTTTCTGGACATCTCATCACTCGGTGTTGCTTATCGATATGCTGTTAAAATTGAGCATAAATTTAAGCACCAGAACAAACGGGAGTTTGGGTTTGCAAATCCACAACAACCAAAGTATGACAAAGATGACCCTAACAAACACTTTCCTGAAAACCAGTCCAAGACACAGGAAAATAAGGGTCACGGGAAGACAAAGAAGGGCACTGAAAAATGGTGTGAGTTCCACAAAAGCCCCTGGCACAACACTGATGAATGTCGCTCAAAACAGTCATTAGTGGCTGAGATCAAAGAAAAAGAGCCGAACCCTGATTCAAAATCTGATTCTAAAAATAATGGTAAAGGACAGATCATTGATGCAGACCCCACTGCTATTGTTGCTACCGCAACAATTCAACCAGAAGAACCAACAGATCCTGAAGAGGGGGAGCACCTTTTTCATTCACAAATGTGGGTGAAGGGGACCCCACTGCATTTTATTGTTGATAGCGAAAGCCATAAGAACCTCATCTCAGCAGAGGTCGTCAAACAATTGGGATTGTCGACAACACCACACCCGCAGCCATACAACATTAGGTGGCTTTGCCAAGGATGAGATCTTTGGGTCAACCAACAGTTTCGATTATCATACGACATCCAACCCTTCAAGGATGAGGTATTATGTGATGTTGCCCCACTGGATCTCTGTGATGGGCTCTTGGGCCAACCATATATGTGGAGACGCCATGTTGTTTATGAGTCTCAACCCTGTAGTGTCATTGTTACTTTGGGGGGTCATCTCTACAGAATACCATAGGTAGTTCCAANGTTACTTTGGGGGGTCATCTCTACAAAATACCATAGGTAGTTCCAACTACTGTTCCACCTAAAAAGTGTCGCAAGGTAGTATCTCATACTGCAAAATTCAGCTTCTTCACAATCTGTTCAAAAGGAAAACAAAATGACACTACAACCACTACAGCCTTGCCCTAAGCACCTTCTATCCAATAGAAGCAGGTCGACAAGGTTGCAACAAAGAGCAAAAATTCCTTCTACACACTGTCCTCTCATGTATCTCGACTTGTTGAACAGCCTCAACCTTAACGGGTTCGTGATAGACTTCCACAAACTGAGCAACGCGACGTCTCCAATAAGACAAGCAACCCACCAAGATGCAGATTCAACAAATGCTTTTCTTTCTCCCTCGGGAACTCAACGCAATGGAGACCATTGCTTCCTAAGGAGGAGGATTGATCCAGGTGGATATTGATGGCCACCCACCTTTTCCAACTAGCTCAAAACAACTTTCTGGCAATTTTGGCAATTTACTATTTTTAGCAGGTTTTAACTTTCGGGGCCATTTTGAGGGCCTAAATGAAGTTTTTTCGAGATCGAGGTCCTCAATGATAGTCGAAGGCATGATTGATCCCCCAAAATGAATCTCCTCGACAATACCTTTCCAACAAGCTATCACACGCCTAAAACGGAGATCGTATGCAAAAGTTACGACCCCGAGAAGTTGATGTACTCACTTACCCAAACAGGGCCCACGTGACTTTTGACGCTTCATCTCCTAGGGTTAGTTTTTTGGATGTCTAGGGTTTTTGGCATTCCTGTTTATTGTAAAAAGGCCTTCAGAGCCTCATTGTAACCATCTTCTTGCGAATGCGAGTAGCCGTCACATCTCTTCTCAGAGAAAAGTTGCCACCATTCTAGCGAGTCTTTCACTCTGTATTTTTATAGTCTCTGTACATTTCTTTGATTAATAGAAATCGTGTATTGTTGTATATATGTGGTTATGGTTGCATCTATGATACATTTCTGTTATATTATTGAATATCTGCAATATCTCTGTGCATTTCTTTATTATATCTCCGCTCTCATTTCGTGCCAAAAATAATCCGGATCAAGCACTCACATGCATCGATTTCACCTATATTGGACATTTATTAATTTGGATCTAGGGGAGATTATGCTTTCACTACGTAATAGATACAAGTATGCCATATTCTCTTTTTAACCTAAAATATTGTTATTTCCAATCTTCATTTTTCATCTAAATACTATGTTTCTTATGGAGAACCCTCCAAGTAAATTCCCATGATCCATGGATGGTAAATAAGGTAAACCATTGGCCTTGATTACAAATCCTAACCCCAAGAAGATCAAGAGAGTTGAACCCGTGACCTCCCCATTTTTTAGAAGATATAATCTCATCTCTAACTCATGATGGCTTGAGCTAATCCTCGAGGTTGACTGTCTCAATAATATATTTACACGCATTTTGTAATTTTAATTCTATATACAAGAAAACATCATTTTGTTGACATCTTTTTAAGTAAGCAAACACATAAATAATACATTGCATTTTCAACATACCTATAATCAAAACTATGTCCTAAACATCAATATATCTATGTTTTACTTGTTCCGAGTGTTGGTATATCAACACTTAAAATGCGAAAAAACAAACATTTTCACAAAGTATTCAAGGTATAATCATATAATGATTAAATGAAATCATCTAATACAACATGGTAATACAATGTGTACACATGTTAATAAGTTGATGTTTTATCTCTAGAAAAAAAAAGTCAAAAATGCATCAAATTTCTAAACCCAAAAGGACACAAAGAGTTTCTATTGAAATTAACATTGTAATGAATGTCATTTTTAAACCCTATATATATTAGTAGTTATTTTAAACTAAAAAAACTATTTTAAAAACATTGTCAATTTAATTTTCAAATTTTCAACTATACATAAACACGAAAAAATCTTTAGGCCATTCTCTATCACTCATACATTATTGAATGTATGATAAAAAAAAATGAAAACATTTCTTGTTATTAGTACATGGCTGAGATAAAACTTGCAACATCAATGCTACCAATTAATTACTATGAACTTAAAAGATTAAAAAAAAAAATCATTAATGTTTAGGGGGTCTATTTTATATTCATATTAGAACAAGTAGAAATATCCTTGGATAATTTTTAATCCTTTGATTATGAATACATGACTGAAGTGTCAATATGAACTTAAAAGATTACCAAAAAAATCATTGATGTTTAGGGGTATATTTTATTTTCAATTTTATATGCACAAGTAAAAATATCCTTGGATAATTTTTAATCCTTTGCATATCACTATTATAATATTTTTGCTTATGCTTACATGGCTCAAGTGTCACTAGATGTTTGGAAAAAATCTTATAATATGTTGTGAATACATGCTTATGCTTACATGGCTCAAGTGTCACTATATGTTTGGAAAAAATCTTAAAATATTTTGTGAATACATAGTTACTAGAGTTTTGGAAAAAATCTTATAATTTTTTATAGTTGAAAATAAAAGATAAAAAATATTTATAAAAAATTTAAAAGACCCATTGAGGGTACAGCGAGCGGGTCCTTATCTTACGTACGCTTATAAAGAAAGCAGGGCAAGGTAAGCAAATGGAATTAAATTATTTTTATTACTTGCATATAGTTGAAAATAAAACCGTTTATACACTAGTTTGATAAAAAATTATAAAAGAATTAAACTAAACAAGTTTGATAAAAAATTATAAAAGAATTAAAAGAATTAAATTAAACAACATTTTACAAGTTATTTTAAAAAGACAAAAAAACCTACCTTCCTTTGTAGACATGGTGGTGATGATGTGGCAGCTTAGTGTATGATGATTGATCGGATTGAAGGTTTCGATGACTTGAGGGGTTCAAGCATGTCAGAATAGAAATGACGTTCTCTACAATGTATGTAGGTTTTATAAACTTTCAAACTCTCTATCGAGAGTTTAGCCCTCTATAAAGATTAAAACCTTGATTGATAATTTAACCTTTTATAGAGATGTTATTTACTCACTATCAATTGAGGAGTAAATACAAATACCCCCGTCCAACCAGCTAACAAAACTACCATCGACAAGGCTTCCTTTTATTTAAAAATAAAACTTCTAATTTTATAATGAAAAGTGAAATATATTTTGAAATATCAAATCTTCATTAGTGTTTTGGAGAAATATATTTTGAAATATCAAATCTTGAGTAGTGTTTTGGAGAATGTATATCATAAGACTATAGAAATTTTTGTAAGCTTTCATTGATTGATTTATTTTATAATGAGTAACATAAATATTGTTTTATAATTAAAAAATAAATAAATTTAGAAATATCAAAATTGTAAGCTTTTATTGATTGATTTATTTTATAATGAGTAACATAAATATTGTTTTATAATTAAAAAATAAATAAATTTAGAAATATCAAAACTTCAATTTTCCAATTGTGAAAACTTATATAAAATTTAATTTCTGTTATTTGAATATTAAATATGTAAAAAAAAATTGAGAAAATTTATATAAAATTTAGTTTATATTATTTTTAATTTTATAATAAGTAAAGGTGAAATAAATTTTGAAATATTAAATATTTAGAATTTTTTTAAAAAATTTCATATATAATTTGGGTGGACCTAATGGTTAAGGACATGTATTTCCTCCTTCATAAGAGTTTACAAGTTCAAATCTAAATCTAGAGAGGATAGAGTATGTATACCTAGCTAGACTTTAGCATTTAAACTTCATATAAAATTTAGTTAGTATGAAACTAACACAACCACAAATTCGTGGTTGGTGAAGGCCAAAGTTTTAGGTTGGTCTAGAAAATGAAACCCTAATCACTCATACTTGGCAATCAGCTAGCCACCATAGTAAATTTTAAATATGATTAAGTAAAAGTAAAAAAATAAACATGTAAACTGATGTCTTTATAATAGTGAGGAAGTTAGTGGTTGAAATCACAACCATTGATTTATTGGGACTACTAAGAATATTCCATCAATATTTAATCTTGTCCATACAAAACTGATTAAGCACTAAAAACCTATTAAATGTGCCCATGATCAATAGATGTACGCCTTTAGATATAATAAGGATTATTCAAAATAGTTTAAAAAACTTAGTTTGTATAGGTTTTGAGTAGATTTAAAAAAACCCTAAAAACACTTTGGAGTATGAAATAATTAGGTTGTAAAACTTTTAATACATGGAATAAATATCCAAATTTCTACTAAATTATCTCTTTCAAATTTATTTTGAAAAATGGCTTTTTTAATAATCTTTCTTCCACTGGGTCAGCTTAATATAAGGATTATAAAAAAAGCTTTTCTATTTTTATCAAATTGGGTGAAATAAAAAATTCAAAAAGATATATCCAAAAAATCTAAATTAGATGAAATAAAAATTAAAAAGGATAATTATAAAGCTTAGAGGTTTAGAGAGCCTCAAAACACCTATAACATGAAATAGTTACATCCAAATTTCTTCCAATTTTTTGTTAAATTTTCTCTGGAAAGAGGGTTTTTTGATAATATTTATCCTACTTATTTATTACTTATTATTGGATAAGCTTAGCATAAAAATTATCCTCATCAAAACTCAAGTAAGAAAAAAAATCAGAAAAGAGATTGTTTTAAAGTATTTAAGGATTTTTGGAGGTTTTAAACAAATTAAATTAAGTGAAGCAAAAATAAGTAAGAAAAAAAATCAGAAAATAGATTGTTTTAAAGTTTTTAAGGATTTTTAGAGGTTTTAAACAAATTAAATTAAGTGAAGAAAAATTATCCTACCTATTATTGGATAGGCTTAGTATAAAGATTATCAAAAATAGTCCTGAATACTTAAATCAAGTGAACACAAAATTTAGAAAACTTAAATGAAATGAAGACAAAATTCAGAAAAGATATAGTTTTAAAGTTTTTAAGGATTTTTGGAAGTTTTAAATGAAAAGAAAAGATATAATTTAAAAGCTTTTAAAAAATTTTGGAAGTTTTAAATTGGTTTAAAGATTTTCAAAATTCTAAGACAAGGAGGAATCATGCTTTTTAAACTTTAATCTATAAAATTATGTAAAATATTCACATTTTTATAAAAGAATTTATAAATTCATTGTAAATAAGCTGCAGGTTCGATACAAAAGTTTATCATCTATTTAGTTAGGAGTTGAATAAAGAAACATGTAGTTTAAACATGTTAAGATTTTGAAAAGCATTTTCTAGTCATTTTTTAAAAATCATTTTGCTTAAAATTTTATTAAAAATATAGAAATAATCTGAACTTTAAAAATCATTTTGTTTAAAATTTTATTAAGAATATAAAAAAAATTTGAAAATTTATATATTAATTGGTAAGATTTACATAGTGTAAAGTTAAAAGTTTTTCACTAGAAAAAATCATTTTTTTAATTAAAAATGAAAATTGAAAAATAAAAAATTACAATTCCAACAATTTTTTTATACCCTAATTTAATAATAATAATGATTTTAAAAGTCTCTTTGAAAAAATACATGACTAACAATATGAATATCCATACTGTTAAGCAGCATTAAATGCTGTAAATAATTCACCTACAACAACTTTCAATACTGTGTAACAGGCTGTATATGGGCGATCTTAAAAAGACATCAATGAAAAAAAGTTCTGTTAGTCGACACATTTCAGCACAATTATATCGAAAGAGTTCGTACTTGATATTGATATAGATCAAATGGGACCATTCAATTCATCGTTATCAGAGAAGATTCAATTATGCATAAAAATAGCCATTTTGTTTCAGAGTTACTTACAATATATAGTAAACTGAAAGCATTCTTACAATTTCAATTCACAAAGTGACAGTTGGAGCGAATTTGGCCTTGATTCCCAGTGAGGACACCGGTGGATGAAAGTTTAACAAAAGCAGTAGAGAAAACCTGGAAAAAGTAGTTCTCATCGTTGGCAAAACGGGATACAGTCGATGCTGTTCTGGGATCCGTTGAAATGGCAGAATCGATGGTAAACAAACCCCTGCCGTTGCTTATATCCTTGAAATACTGGTTGTCGAAGCGTAGGGTCGTCAGGTCGTTTGGAATGAATGTGATGTTGGTCAACGGAACCGCACTGGGACAATTCAGCCTCAAAAAGTTGCCGTAGATGATGCCTAGATTTTCTTCCTTCTGTGGAAACAGCCTGTTCACCACGTTAATGCAATGCCCAACGCCCAGAGAGTGTGCACCTGCAACATAAATGTATCAATTTCATATCAATTTTTTTTTAAAGAGATTTGTTTGGTTAATTTTATATATTCTTAAAATTTCAAAAAAATTTTAACAAATTGAATCCATTTCTACAATTTCATAAAGATTTATATAAAAATTTATATTATAGAATTAGTAAAAATCAAAACCCTAAAAACCTAAAACAATTACAACACCAGCTTAAAAACAAAAACCTAAAAACCTATAACAATTACAACGCCAGTTTAAAAACAAAAACCTAAAAACCTATAACAATTACAACGCCAGCTTAAAAACAAAAACCTAAAAACCTATAACAATTACAACGCCATTTTTAAGAATGGTGTAACCACATGAGAACACTTAAAAAACAATTATATAAAAAAAACTTTACAAAGGGACAAAGCAGTATCATCAAAAAAAAAAAATCGTATCGACACAAATAGGTATCATTAAGAGAGAGAAAAGATAAAAATAAAAATAACGTCTATGTGAACGCAGCAGCCCGAGTCTCACATACAACATCAAACGTTACTGTAGCAGCCAGATGTATTAAAACCTTCCCATAAATCTGTCACTGGCACGATGCAGCCAGATGTATTAAAACCTTCCCATAAATTTGTCACTGGCACGATGCAGCAAGAGGTTCATGAGGTTCTAGTAGACAGAAAGTTGGCAAAGTATCCATGAATCTGTGCATTTAAGAGTATTTAAGGTCTCATACACTAATTTGGTGTGCTGGCTTGGCCGTGACCTTAAAAATAGATTATTATTATTATACACTCTGAGTGGGCCTAATAGTTAAGAACATGTGTTTCTTCTTAAGAGGTCACAGGTTCAAACCCAGAGGGGGGTAGGGTATGTATACCTTCGTAGACTTTACCAGTCAAATCGCTGGACGAAGGGAGTCCCTTGTCCCACAAACAAGAAGATCTCATACACCAATTTGATGTACTGGCTTGGCCATGACCTTAAAAATAAATGATTATTATTATTATTATATATCTATCTATGTCATATATTTCTATCTATGTGATGAAAATTTTGGTCTTACCGAGCATTGCCACAGCTTCTTCTAATGTCATTCCTTTAGCAGCGAAGAGGTTGAGCATAAGGTCTACGCTGATGGCTGCAGGGGGGAGAAATTGATCGGCTAATACATTGTTGGCCGTGATTGAATCCCTTCTTCCCAGAGGAAT
>JASDQU010948599.1:0-22152 GCA_032191745.1 Picea mariana
TTTCTTTACTCACACTTTTCCACTCACGCTTCTTACGCTTCTTTTCTTTTGCACTTCTATTACAATCTTTTCAACTTCCAAATTGACTATTCAATTTCATCTTATCTATTACAAAACTTCAACTTCCTTCAACACATTATTTTAATATCTAATCACGTTGTTATCCTATCATTCTCCTCCTACACACTCACCATTGTGATTCTTACTCGCATCATCTATATACTTCATCCTTTACAAAACACGCTTTCTTACCATATGTTAAAATTTATAATACACTACTTCCTCTTGACTCGCACTTTTCCACGCATGCTTTCTTTCTTTTGTAGTTCTCTTATATCACATACCACCTACACTATGAAAATTTTAGAGGCTCCTTTATTTTTTAAATAATTAAGTCAAAGTTGTAAATGCGAGCTTAGATATGGTCACTCCCATAATATTCGTTTTGCTTTCGAATTTCATTTCATCGACCAAAGTGCAATACGAATGAGGAATTGATTGATGGCAACGGATACTTTGAAATGTTTTCCCCTCATACTTTTTAACACTCGTGTAAGAGAATTGTTGGACACTCGCATAAGGGATTTTTTTTTAATTTAAAAAAAAAAATTATTACATCTCTTCGTAATTCTAAAGGTTATTTTACGTTATAAATGTATTAATAATCATAATAACATCATGGGTGTTAAATAAGAATTATTATGAAGAATTATAAGAAAACAAAATGCATAGTAAAAGAAATATATGGAAGGCTTTGAAGTCAATGAACTACACTGATCAAGATTAGTATCTTGAATTTGTAAATTTTTTTGGATTTTTAAAAGGAGGTTAAAAGTTCTAAATCAATTTATTTATATTGTGTTAATGATAGTGATGATGATTATGATTGTTTATTTAGAAATTTTAATGTTTTAAATTTATAAATTAAAATGAATTACTTTGATTAAATAAGTTGTTGTTATGATGAAAAAAATGGAAATCAAGTTTTTTTTCATTAGTTAAATAATTATGGAATGCAATTTATTATAAATGTTTTGAAAAATAAATTTATTGTCTATAAATGTTGGACATTTCAAGAGAAAGTGTTTTCATCCTTTATATTATTTGTCTCACAAAATTTACCGACTCTTCGTGTTAAGTTGTTTTAAGTCTTATCCAATGCCTTGTTTCACTATGAAGTTCAAGGGAATTTGTTCTTATCTTTGCAATATTTATTTTCTTTCTTGAGCTCACAACAATAGAAAGACCATTTTGATCCTCTAACTTACTAAGTCTTCCAACACATTGGTAGTGACTTTTGGTTATTCTTTTCACTTTAATTCAACAAATGGAGAGTTTGACCTCTATCTCCCACTTAGGATTTTACATGTTGAATATAATTATGGACCCGTTAGTACTATTTTCCGCACCCTAAACAGATCTTAACAACTGAAAATATGCACGGAAAATAATGTTAATCTATAGGAAATATGTCCCTAAGATGTCATTGATAGAGTCCTCTCCTTTTCGGCTGGTGCAAGCCAACCTCAGGAGGGTGTCCCTTGATCTCTTTTTTGATGTTTTCTACATGTAAATCTACAAAACAAAACATATAACAACAACAAATAAAGAGAGTTGAGGTTGCATTTAGACAACCAAAGTTTGAAAGTATGGTTTTTTAGATGTTTTCATGAAATACATGCAATCATTAGCTCAAAATCAATAAGTAAAAATACATAGAAAGTGATATCAAACAACAGATTAATGCCCAAATGATATGCAAATAACTTTTGAAAATAAAACAGTTCACAATCTAAGACACCAAGAAACCAAGAACGCAAGCACATCAAGATTTTATTTCTACAAGTATTAAGAGGTTGATTCCACCAAGGAAATAGGTACAAAAATGGTGTAGTAGTGATCCCTACATATAAGACAAAATATAGAAAGATAGAAGAAAAGAGAGAAATCTAAATAAGTTAGTTGGCGATGAAGAAGATCCAACCCTTTTACAACAAAGATCACTTGCATATATATCCCAAGAGGGAGGAAGAGGGCGCCTTGGGTTGGGTGAGATATACGTGATGCGCCCCTCTTGAATGAGGAGAGAGTGGAGTGTAAGGGGGAAAGAATCAAGGGAAAGGGGGAGTTAGGGAGAGAAATGGGGAATTAAGTGGGTGAGAGAGGGAGTTAGGGAGAGAAAAGGGGAGGTGTGTTAGAGGGAAAGAAGGGTGCCTTGGGTTAGGTGAGAGGAAAAAGGTGGGTGCCCCATGAAAGTGGTGTGTCCCCTTTGAATGAGGGGATAGTGGAGAGGAAAGGGGGAACAAGTTTAGGGAGTGTGGGAGTTAGGGAGAAAAGGGGGGGATTTGGTGGGTAAGGGAGAGAATTAGGGAGAGAAAAATGGTAGGCGCCCCCTCGAATGACTCACCCATCACGTCTTGGGCCCCATCATGCACCAACCTAGCACCAACTCATCCAAGTGCTCCACAACTTGCAACATGTCACTCTCGAGGATTGTCACGTGTCACCCAGCATGGTGACCACTCTTAAAAATAGACATTCCCCAAAATAACAGTCTCCCTAAAAATAGGAAAGACCCCAAATATGTTTGGAACAACTAGGAAACCACTACCAAAAATAGTATGTCTAAAAATATACACTTCCAAAAATAGAAAGTCCTCGGAAATAGTGAAAATATGCTCATCGGATTTTTTTTTTTAAGGAATCCAAAATTGTAATCAAAATCACCCACCAATCTCTTGATGTCCACCTGCTAAAAGTATAAATTACTTGCATGTCATCCCAGGAAAGGGTTCACTCGACTCAGAATGTCACTAGGATCAATACTCTATGCTCAGAACTGGCATGTGAGTCTCTAGACACCATCTCCTAAAAAGTAGGAAACTAGATAAAAAAAAAATAGCAATCTCTCTCTATTCCATGGAAAATTGTGATAACTATGTCTCTAAAGAAAAAAAACCACTTAACCAATATTTGCACCTGACCTTAGCGGAAACCAACCTTGGCCTAACCAAGTGTTAATCTTTGAAAGAACCATATGAATTTTTGTAAGTAACAAAACACCAGCCTCTAACCCTTAGGATTTCCAAGTGAGAAAATCAAGGGGTTAACAATGACAACTCAAGGGGATGGGATCCCCTTGTGGGATTTCGAGAACCCAATAATATGTGGATCTGGCACTGCAAAAAGTACTCTATGATGAAGAATGCTTGTATATGAGGATGAAGAACCCCCAAAGATAATCTGTGATAAAAAATTCTTGTCCAATGGGAAATGGAGTCAAATGTATACATGCCCCCTCCCCACCTAATTGAATGAAAATGGGGGCCTCCTCCAAGTATTCTACCTGCAACCACCACATTTGTACACCTTACCTAGTGGAAAATGAGCCAAGGTAAACACTTGGGAAGAGGTCACCTAGTCAAATGGAAATAATGTAAACATCTCCTAGGCATGAAGGTACCCACCAATAATATAAATGGTCCCTAAGGTATGAGCACAACCCATCAATGTGAAAAATGTCTTAATGTCGAACACTGACAAGGATAACCCGATCAAGGCCCAATGATGATCAACATTGTCAAATGTAATATGGACACCAATGAGGCTAACAACCATCAAGGTACTCTACGTTTGGACCATCCCCCAAATGATGTGTCATAGTCGATGATGGATGATATACAAGGAGAAGAGGCAATGATGAAATTCTCTCCCTTGGCACCAAATTAATCAAGTAAGGACCAAGATGAAAAAACAACACCATGTCCCTACTACTAGATGAGGGGGACTGTCAACTCAAACAAATAGACATCAGTCAGAAAAATGAAGAGACAAACAATAAGGTGACTTAAGACTCTCCCATGTATCTTCCATTCTACCCCTCCTAATAGACTCAATGCTTTAGAACATGGACATAAAAACTCTCATCCAAACTTACTCTAAATGTAAACTACATATGAAACCATGAAGATACATGAAATGACATTCATATTTTTAACCCAAGACAAAAATGCAGAAAAAAATTATGTGAAGAAGGAAAACTAGCCTCGTGCAAGGCTTTATTTATACAAGGGAGATGACTAATATGATTATAATCATGGAAAAATCAGTTACCCTATAACAATGAACGAAAGACAAATAACATGTGATAAAAACATGCAAAATGAACTACTTGGATTGTTGTCCTAAAGTATAAAAACAACGAAGAAGAAACCTGGAAATGACAAATCAACAAGGGAAAACTAATACCCAAAACCCCAAAAATGCATGATTTTTTTTTCTTTCCTTTTTCTTTTTCCTTTTATATTCTTGAGGACTTGAAGGCTCTTATTCTCAAAGTTTTTCCAAGCTTCCACGATCAACATAATCAAATGACCAATGCACCACGCAATCAAGTGATCAATTAGACAGGAAAGGTTAATATAGTGAACCCTCCAGTGCAACCAATCGTGAAGTCTCCTAAGATGGAAACACATATTTGTATGCTTGTTTCTTAAGAAATAAATGAAGTATGTTTATTTAAACTTGGAAATGGGTGCATCCACAATAATGAACATGAATGTATGAGAGCCGAGACTCTCAAAATATGATCTTTGAAATATCTTCATCATTCTCATCTCTACCAGATCATGATCAACCCTGGCATCCAAGCAATGATCAGTCAAAAGATCTCCTTGAAAAATAAGATCTGAATGTGGGATCATAGGTAAACTGTAGATAGTATCATCTTCTGATTGAACTAAAAGTTGCCTCCCTTGTTGCAATGGTAGCTGATCAAATTTTTCATGAATCACCGTTGGGATATGCAAGGATAAAATCTTGTGTTGATCAAATTCTAAATAGTTGGTTTGTTGCTCCTTCTCTTGAATTTCATCATCATTACTGGAAGGAACCAACAAAACCACCTATACACTCAACTCTTCAACTTAATTTTCATGGAACTTTATACATGGCTCAAGTTTCGCAACTACTGATTCCTGATCACTGAAGCATGAGTCACCATCATCATGTGCACATCTGGAAACCTGAAAACATGCAAGGATTCCATCATCATGTTCTTTTTCTACAACAAGAATTCCTTGCGATCTTGGGGCATCCATAAGGAATTCCTCAACTCCTTTAGCGACCAACAAATCTTGCTCCAAATTTTTTGGTCCCTGATTCCATAAGAGATTATGAAACTCTGGATCAAAGGAAAAGGAATAATCCACCATAATGCTTCTTGGTTGGTATCTGAAGGGAATATTATCATATGCATTGAAAAATATGACATGGAAGTCAAGAATAGTTTCATCTTTCCCCCTTTTAATGTGGTTGTAATCCCAAAGAATATCGTTCAACCAATGAAAGTATTCAACATCCATGATCAATCATGATATCTTGGAAATGGATTCGCCAATGGACATTGTCGAGTGGTAATCCATCCTTGTGTTCCAAAATAGGTGTTCAGGTTCACTAAGTCTAAGAACATTTCCTTGTGCTAGATCGAATCTGGGTGATTTTCCTTGATTTCCCTAGTAGAGCCGACCGTGTAAAATGTGGAGTCACCAAGTGAGTTTAAAAATGAAATAAAAAATTAGAAACACTCACTAATGTCATCTGATATCCAAGGAATGACGACGAGATTCTCTGGAAACGACACCAATTTGTCAGCAATATTTTCCACACCATAAACAGATTTGAAACAACTGAAAATATGCATGTAAAACAATGTTAATTTATAGGAAATGTGTCCCTAAGATGTCATTGACAGAGTCCTCTCCTTTTGGGCTAGTGCAAGCCAATCTCACAGGGGTGTCCCTTTATCTCTTTCTTTTTTTATGTTACCTATAAATCTAGAAAAAAAAATGTTATAACAAAAACAAATAAAGAGAGTTGAGGTTGTGTTTAGACAACCAAAGTTTGAAATCATGGTTTTTTAGATGTTTTGGTGAAATACCTACAATCGTTAGTTGAAAATAAGCAAGTAAAAATACATACAAAACAATATCAAACAACAAATTAATGCCCAAATGATATGCAAATAGATTCTAAAAATTAAACAATTCACAAGCTAAGACACCAACAAACCAAGAAGGTTCAGTACAAGCATATCAACATTTTATTTTTGCAAGTATTAAGAGGATGATTGTGCCAAGAAAACATGTACAAAAATGGTGTAGTAGTGATCCATGCATACACAATATAAGATAGAAATAGATAAGAGAAGAGAGAAATATGAATAAGTGAGCTACCAACAAAGAAGATCCAACCCTTTGACAATGAAGAGCACTTGCATATATAGCCCAAGACGGAGGAAGAGGATTCCTTGGGTTATGTGGGAGATAGGTGGTGTATCTCCCTTGAATGAGGAGAGAGTGGAGTGAAAGGGGGAAATAATCAAGGGAAAGTGGGAGTTATGGAGAGAAATGGGGAATTAAGTGGGTGAGAGAGGAAGTTAGGGGGAGAAAAGGGGAGGTAGGTGAGAGGGAAATAAGGGTGCCTTGGGTTAGGTGATAGGAAAAAGGTGGGTGTCCAATGAAAGTGGTGCACCCCCTTTGAATGAGGGGATAATGGAGAGGAAAGGGGGAGTAATTTTAGGGAGTGTGGGAGTTAGGGATAAAAAGGGGGGATTTGGTGGGTAAGGGAGAGAAAAATGTTAGGCGCCCCCCTTAGGTGAAAGAAAAAAGGTAGGCACCCCCCTCATGACTCATCCATCACCCCTTTGGCCCCATAATGCACCAACCTAGCACCAACTCATCTAAGCACTCCATATCCCACATATGTCACTCTCAGAGACTACCACATGTCACCCAAGATGGTGACCACTCTTGCTAAAAATAGCCTTTCTAAAAATAAACATTCCCAAAAATAGAAGTCTCCCTAAAAAATAGGAAAGACCCCAAATATGTATGAGACCATCAGGAGACCACTTCCAAAAACAATATGTCTAAAAACATAAATTTCCAAAAATAGAAAGTCTAAAAACATAAATTTGCAATGAGTGCTAAGTGGACTATTTGAGAATTATTGGTCAGTTGCGACTAATACTCATGGATATGGGTCATAGATTAATGAATTACACTACACAATTAATCCCGAAAATGATATCAAATATGTTGCACTATGGAAGCCCCTCTATGCTTAAATAGAAAGTCTTCAGAATTTAGTGAAAATATGCTCATCGGATTTGATTTTTTGTAAGGAATACAAAACTGTAATCAAAATCACCAACTAACCTCCTGATCTCCATCTACTAAAAATATAAAATAATTGCATGTCATCTCGGAAATGGATGAATGAACTCAAAACGTCACTAGGATCAATATTGTGTGCTCAAACTAGCATGTGAGTCTTCAGACACCATCTCCTAAAAAGTAGGAAATCAACTAAAAATAACAATCTCTCTCCAATCGATGAAAAACTATATTGAATCTGTCTCTGAAGCAAAAAAACCACTTAACCAATATCTGCACCTGACCTTGGCATAAACCAAACTTTTCCCGACCAAGTATTAATTTGTGAAAGAACCATGTAAATGTCCGTAAGTAACAAAACAACAGCCTCTAACCCTCATGATTTCGAAGTGAGAAAATCGAGGGGTTAACAGGACCTCTTGTAACTCAACCAAGGGACTGTGGTGTTCATGCCACTATGTTTGGTGTGTTGTATGAACTTCAAACATTATTCTCATAGATTGGTCTATCAAGGGAAAATACACATCAATTCTACTATCATTGTGATGGGATGTACATTGGAGTTCTGTGAATTTTGCCTCCACTTTACAATTGAAACAATAAAGATCCATGTTCAATTTCACCCACCATCTTGGGGAAGGGATAGTTCCAAAAGAGGATAATCCAACTAGTCAAAAGAATCCCTAATGTTCTATGGTTGTTCTAGCCTATACATAGGTCAATTCATATGATCAGATAGATTTAGGTGGGGGGTAATAACAAGAGAAACTATTTGCAATAACATACACCCAGTAACAACTTAGATGTCTATATATGTTGATCAAAATAAGCAAACGGGGGACGATTCTTCTCTTTCCAATGAAGGTTGATATGGAAGCATGATGCACAAAGGGGAAAGTTTGAAGGCCAACTTCCATTGTATGTGTTATCGCACAATCTGTAGTTTGGGAAAAGCCCAACCCACACCACAAAGGTGTGATAATTGTGGGAGTATTTACCCACTATCACCTTAGATAAACACTCCCCTCACTTTAGTTATGATAAAATCACCACAAGGGGGGGATATCAAGTAACCCTAGGGATATTGAGATAAAAAGTGAAAGGAGATGAAGGATGCCCCTATAAGTCAAGGTCAAATATGGGAAGGAGACTTGAGAAAGAGTCTCGTGAGAAAGTGATGGTTTGCTAATGAAGTGCACCTTCAAAACAATGTTAGCCCTACCCAGAACAAGACAAGATATAGAAAATGAAGCCTCAAAACCAAAGGAGATTCAACAAGATACCTTTTTGTCCCAAATTGTAGCAGTATGGAAATATATATCTCAACAACAAATGATAATAAGAGCTGCAAATTTAGCCATCAAAATCAAGTACAAGATATTGGAAACACAACTAGAAATGAGTAGATGAATTTCCAATGATTAAATAAATACTTTGATAGCAATTAGAGGGATGTTAGTTAGTGTTAAAAGAAATATATGTAACATCCTTATGGTTGTAGAAATTTTTTTCTACAACTCCAAGTTCTAGCCACTAAAATCAGCAATTAAACCACCCAAACAATAGCTTATAACCAATAGAACAATTACCAAGGCTTACAAGTGAATTTCAATGGTAGAAGAGTGAGTAAAGAATGAAAGAGGATGAGTTTGATACAACCCTATTATCTATAACATAAATTTTATTACAAAAATTAGATCACTTGGATAATCAAGACGCCCTTAGGGAACAATGTATCTTAAAGCATGTAAAATCAAATTCCAAACTTAAACAACTCAATCTCCTTGATATCATGTTTTCCAATGCATAATATTCAATCTCCAATGCAAAATATTAGTTCCTTATATATTGGGTTATGGAGTCTTTGGTATATGATCTATGGTTTGTTACTTCTCTAGGGGTGTAAGCCCTTTTACTCCCTAGAACAAACCATATTTAGGAAGGTAAATCTACAAGGGTGTAATCCCTTTTACTCCTTGTAGCAACCTTTGCAAAATAGATTATTTCAATGACAATTAAGATATATCTTGATTGAGGGTGTATTACCTTATACCCCTCCAAGGATTTAGCAAAATTGACCTTAAAACCAAGAAGAAACAACACAATTTCATAAATTCCTTACTTAGTTCAATATATAACATCAAAAACCCTTCTTTATCAAGAAAATTCCACCACATTACCAAGAAACAAACATCCAAGAGATAATGCCTATCATTTTCCTCCAATTGAAAAGTAAGGCATACACAATTGCACCAAAGAGAGATAGAGTGATTTTCCCAAGTAGCATGAAAATTCCAGCCAAGAAAGTATGTAATTCTCAAAACCATGATGATAAAATGAGAGTGAAACAACCTTTATTTATACAAGTTCATCTAAACCTATTTTTTCCACTTGAAAAGTCAACAACAAAATAGAAAGAGGGCCGACCCTCTAATTTATCTTTACATTTTACAAATGACAAAATAACATTAAAATAAAATCCCTAAAGGGTGACATTAGGCCTCCAACAGAGACGTTTAGCCTCTAGGTGAAAGTCATTGGGCCTCCAAAATCCATGTGTCACCTCTTCATGTTCTAGGGTGATCGGTAATGCATATCTACCCATCAAATCACATCACAACACCATCATAATAATAAAACTCCTTCATAACCCCAACGAGAAAGGTGACATCAAGGGATAGGGTATGACATCCTAGGGCTCCCAAGGCCATCGTTCAGGTGCAAGGAGAAATAATATCATCATCTCATGTTCTCCACATGCCTCGAAATAAAATGTTCATCTTCTCAAATGTGCAAGGAGTGGGGGTGCATCATCCATCCCGTGGGATTCAATTCCCTATGAAGTTCAAAGTGATCTAGTTCCTCCATGGAAAAACCATCACCTAGAAAGGCCCTGCAAAGACACACATGTATGCCCTCCAAGGGTCCACAAGTCACATGTATCATGCCAAGTAAGAAATATTTAATAAAAGAACCACAACATATGCATCAAGTCCCCTCTTTTCAAAATAAACAAATTCTCAAATACCTTATACAACTTGCCAAATTTAAGTATGGGAGGGTTGTCAGGGTGCCCTATTGGGTAGGCCATCCCCCAAGTCAAGGAGTATTTCCCAAGAAGAATCTCTATAAGTCATGTAAAAGAGTATGAGGTGGATGGGAGTATGACTCTTGGGCATGGGGTTTCTTGACATACAAGGAATCATATTGTTTCATTTATGGGTGCATTTGTAGAGGGTGTGTTGCATCCTCATATGCAATGCAACCTTTTTCCAAGACCTTTATTTCCATTAATTGATTATGGTCCAAAGAATTGAGTGTTGTTTGCAATGGAAAGTAAGGATCACCACAATTCCACTTGAAGCTAGTAACACATAGAGTGTCATATACAAGGAAAGTAAAAGACACCCCAAAATGCATTCCCTCAACAAGTGTGATATTTATATAATTATGTGTTTTATTTTATAGGTCCTTGATTTTTATGGAGAAGTGTTTCATTGCTCTCAGGACCTAAGGGAAATCATCTATAGGATAATATATGGTTCTTATATTTTTTCCAGCTACAACCCTCTAGGCCTTTAGCCCCTTCTCCTCACGAAAATGAGGTAGAAGCCCTTCTTAGGTCAATAAGTCTGAAAACCCAAAATATGAGGAGACATAAGGGAAGAGGTGTGGAAAGTAATAAGTATGGATGGGAGTGGTATGATTACCCTTCAAGGAGAACCCCCTAATAGCAACCATTTTCCTGAGGGTGACCCACTTACTAGGAAAAAATGTCAACCATTTTGGAATACTAAGAGGGGGAGGGGGGGGAATCAATATTGAGCAATTTTTACCACTTTTAATCAGAACATGTAATCATCAATTTTATCAATAATTCCATTCACTTATGATTTCATTCAATATATATCATAAACATATAATCATAAAAATTGCATCACATTGTAACCATAGATACATATTACAACACGGTTTTACATGGAAACACAAATGGGAGAAAACCACATAATGTTTTCTTATATATCAATGATTACATTCATAGGAAGCACAAAATTCCAAATTCTCCAACACCAACTGGATGGAGGCTCCAACCTACTATTTATAGGCTCAAACCTGAAGGAAGATACAAGTCCCTGGATTCTCTAGCTACAACTGGAAGGAGGCTCCAACCCCTTAGTTTACAGGCTCCAACTTGAAGGAATTTCCAACTCCCTATGTTCTCCAGCTCCAACCAGCAACCCCCTGATTTACAGGATCTAACTTCAAGGAATCTCCAACTCCCTTTGTTCTCTGGCTCCAACCGGAAGGAGGATACAACCCCCTTTCCTTTCCCCGCCATGTCGCCATGAAATATAAGTGACTCATCCTGTCACTACCACTAATACTATCACTGCCACTGTCATTGATACATCAACCTATCACTATCAATCTATCACTAATATACCATCATCAACCTATCTTTTTCATAGTCACATCAACCTACCATTGTCACTATCACAGTTACATCAACTTGTTCCACTATCATTGTCACATATACCATCATCAACCTATCATTGCCACTGATACTCAACATCAATGAGATCAAATGCATTCACATATATCATATGCCAATATCACCAAGAACATCTCTCAACTAGATTCCTAACATCACCAAAATGTGCCTTTATTCATGTTCCAAATATGTATCAAGAACACCAAGAAGTGCCTCAACAAATATCATACCATCATCAAGATATGTGTCTCAACCATGTACCAAAACATGTACCATATCATGCATCAACCATATACCAAAATATGTCATAAACCATGTACCATGAGATGTGCCTCAACCATATACCATATCACTCATGATATGTCTCAATCATGCCATAAACCATGTACCATAAGATGTGCCTCATCCATATACCATGACACTCATGATATGTCTCAATCATGTCATAAACCATGTACCATAAGATATTCCAAAAGAAAGTACCATAAAATCAATGATGTGCCTTAACCAAGTACCAAAATATGTACCTCATACATATGTCAACATCACAAAGATGTGCCTCTAACATGCATCAACATCACCAAGAAATGTATCTCATACATGTGCCAAATATATGCCTCAAACCATGCACAAAAGATGTGCCTCAAGCATGTATTAATGTCTCAACAATATACCCAATACATGCCTCAAGCATGCATCTTAACATCACCAATGTATAACCCTCAAAACATGCATATAAACACACCTGCAACTTTGTATCAAACCTGGTGCATCATCATACCTAGCTCAAACTTTCGACAACTTGAAACAACCATCTTTCTCAAATTTCCCTCAGCCTTGCTGGACAGAGGCTATTTAATCTCACAGGGCCTCGTGTGACGAGTGTTGTACAACCCGCAAGGGTGCCTCATGGGACACCTATAGCATGATCCATGAGGGTGAGATAAAGTAGGGTTTTCTTAGAAAAACTATTTGCACACCTGCAATCCTGAAACTTCTCCTTCACACTCCTTCACTACCTCAGATTCAAAAACATATCACTTGTTCACTTAATAGATATTCAATAAAATTTCTTTTTCAAATGAGAGGCTTCTTGAAGTGTATTTATACTTTTCCAAGTGACTTTTTCCCTTAACTTTAGGGTCGACTTGTACTTTCTTGTTAGAAGCACTTTACCCTTTAATTAATGACTTGTAACTTCTTGTTGTAACCATTTAGGGGTTTCTTAACCATTATTTGGGGATTTCAACTTCATGAGGGAATAACTCCTTTACCTTCAGGAACCACATGACGTACCACCTACCATTGGAAATGAGGACTATCCATCGATGAGGGTGTTACATGCATTTGCACTTTCCTTCATCCTCTTTTTCCTCAAAAAACTTCGGGCTCTATGAACACACCTTTGGGTTTCTTGTAGACTTCTTCAAAGTGTCTTCCCGTGAGGGCCATGCTTAAATCTATGCCATAAGGGGGGAACTTTGGAGACTTCTCCAAATACACCCATCACTTATTTCTTCAAACAAACCCACCACTTCTAGAGGCTTCTTCTTGGGTTGAACAAGGTTGACATCAATGACAACCAACTATCCAACAAACCACCAATGTGAAATGAGGAAAAAGGCATAATTTCCAAGAAAATGTGTTCAAAATCAAGAAAGGACCATTTGCAACATGTTCAAATGCTTCCATTATTAAAATGACACTTACCATGAGACCAAACTTGTTACCTCATGAAGCGAGACCTTCTATCCTTTGTGGGACAAGATGGTGTGGTGGATGTTGATGTTGTCGATCAATGGTTATGTGTGGTAAGAAGAGGAGCTCTATTGACTTATTTGGTTCTCATCACTCCATGTCTTCAACCTATGGGCCTCGAAACATCATGTCTTTAGTTACCCCAAAGAAATGGGGGGTAACAATATGAAAAAATGATAAGAAAGGATCATCCAGCCTTGAATGTCTCTCCCAACCTATTGAATGGATTAGAAGGTGAAAAAGGGGAAGTGTGAATGAAGTTCAACCCTCCCTAATCTCCCAAACTCTATTCGATATTGCATTATGGAATGAAAATTAGGCTCTCAAAGGTCCCTTATGTATCCCATTCTTTCAATATGACTTCATTAAGGGTTACCCCTTAGTTTTCCATGGTGTCAATGTTGTTAGTTGTTTACTTGAAGAACATGATATAAATGATTCTAATTAAAATGATGGATCAAATCTTTTTTTCTTAAAAAATGTCTAGCCAAGGATGGAGCACCATTGTCCCTTTATGATCTTAAAACATTGATAACTAGAGATAAATCTCCAATATTTGTTATGGTGTTGTTGGTGAGCTTGGTCAAGGCTTCAACATCGTTGTTGGTAGCATGCCAAGGCCCCATGCATATTGTGTCACTTTTTGTCCATTGAGAGCATAAATCACCTCCCCCACCCTCGACACCCATGTTACCCCTACTTGATTATTGTTATTATTACAAAGGAGGTTGAAACGCATTTTTAAATAATTTAAGAAAAATTTAATTTTGGTTTTGTTATCCCCTAGCCTAGGGATAACTAAGGATATTATGTCTCGAGGCCCACAGGTCCTAGACATGGAGTACCGAGAGCCATATTGACTTGAGCCTGGCCCTGGAGGGCCTAATATTTCTTCTTCAACACCTTCATCATGTTAGTAGCAGTAGCATCCATCCCATCATCCCGGTCCTTTAGCAACAATGGGTCTTGCTCCATGAGGTAATGGGTCTGGATACCATGGTATGTGTCACTTTGATTCTCAAAACATTTGAATATGTGTATTTAATTATTTTTGCTTTTGATGTGTGCTTGGACTTTATGCCTTTCCACTTGTCTACACCTGGGGGGAATCACAAGATGCCCTAGCAAGTTGGTTCCCTTGGGATTTGAATTTCCACTGGGTGGGTTCATGAAAGGTCATCATCCATTCCCACCATAATTATCACTTTTCATCATTTTCCCTCTCATCCATCCCCTACATTGGTTTGTGCATTGGGTTTTACAAGCTAGAAAAGGGTTGTACCTTGCCTTGTGGGAAGATGGGCTAAAGGCCCAGAGGGTAAAAGTGGTTGGAAAAGGATAAAATCCAAAGAAAAAAAACTTCAGATGCTTAGCCTAGGGATCCCCAAGAAATCGATAAAAATCTTTTCAGCAAGAAATGGAGGGACCCATAAAATAATAAAATCAAGATCTAGTTGGAGGATAGGGGGTCTCATCACGAGCTAGCCTATTAGGTCCATGGGCATGTAGCGGTATGACAGTACAATTCATATGGTCACCATGCCAAGGTCGTGGCTCTTGGTGGCATATCCAAGAGAAAGGGGGTCTCATCACGAGCCAACCTTCTCATTTCCGTGAAATGCTTGTGGGTAACACTATCACCATTGGTCACCACACCAAGGAAATGTCCCCCAACTATTCTCTTGAAAGAAAAATCAATAAGATAAAAAGGTAAAAGGCATTGAATGGGCTTGGAAAAATTTTCATCCATGAAAAGGTGCAGCTCACCCTCTTCAGAGGCACCCATAGGTAAGCCATACATTTCCATGTAATCACTGCACCCATTGCTTAAACATCCCCATACCACCTCATCCACTTACGTGAGCTAGATTTGTCCTCACCTGGTAACATCCCACATCCAATGAAAATTATCCCAATGGGACCTTCTGAAACCCTCTCCAAACCTGGCTTGTAGAATAGCATAACGTTTTTTAGCACTTTTCTGGGAAAGGGCAGTTTTATGCACATGTTTAGAATAACTTGATTATTAGACGTGATTGACATTGCTATGATCCTTGTGACTTATGAGCCCATGGAGGGCATACTTTTTGTTGTTGCAGGGCCACACCCGACGGACAGGTACACATGGGGAGATGATTAGTTCGAACCTCCATAGAGATAAAATCCCACTAGATGGATGTTGAGACCCCAACAAGGGGAATACATGTATTAGAGGCTTGCACTGGAGAGAGAGGAGGACGTTCCACTAGACACAACTTGGCAGGCCTGGACCCAGGGGGTCTTGCCCTCCCACTATGATTTTTTCCTTGGAAGGACCATGATGTCACCTCTGTGACCCTTAACGTCACCCAGCGTTTGATGGACACTATGGAGGTAGTTATGTTCCAAGTGGCACGTGTGGTTTGATCTAGAGGCCTTGGGAGGCTTAACATTTTTCTCCTAGAGTCCAACGTTTCACCTGGGAGTCCTAACGTCACCCTAGAAGGGCATGACGCCACCTATTTTGCTTGATTTAGGGTTTAATTTGTCATTTTATGTAAAAAATTGGATATTACATGTAAACTAACCATGTCATCCTTTTTGACCTAATTTTGTAAATTAAAGGTCATTTTCATTGTATAAATAAGGGTTTTTTCTCTTGTATTTTTCATGATATTTCACTCACACAAGTGAGGTCTGAAATTTGCACCTTACTTAGGGTTTATTGGCTGAAATTTGGTGCGCACTTCTTGAAGGAGGCCAAATCTTGGTGTTTTTGGCATTTTTCTTGGTGGAAAGTCTTCAACTAGGCCTATTGCTAGATTATTATTGGTGAATGTAAGTAGATTTATGCATTTCTTATTTACTTTGAATGGTTATGGTACATTTACTTTTCATTTCTTCCAAGATTATGAAATTGCTAGCTTAAAACCCTAGGAGGTCAAAGCACATGTTATTGTTCTTGCCTTAACAACTTTTTCACCTACTAGATTATGCTAGAAACCCTACCCCTTGAAGCATTGTGCTAGATCCCTGCCATTGCAACACCCTAGCATCACTTGCTTCATCAAGATGTCATTTACTTCATCCTTGAGCTAAATAAGGAGGAAAATTGCTAGGGCCTAGGGTTACTTACTTCCTAGTGGCCATTTTCCTTCTAGGGTTTAGTGATTGAGGCCTTGGGTTACCAACACCTCAATCATTGACCTTATTGTCTCTATCTCTCACATTATCATTTGTTCCTTCAAGATTTTTTCTGCTAAAAGTGACTCCATTATCCCTAAGACACAGATCTAGGCCTTGGACTTGATTGATTAATGAAAACAACTCTTAAATTTTTTACCTCAAGTTATCTACTAACTAACCCTAATCCTAGAGTAGACTAATTTACTAACCTACTTGATGTTGTTACAAAAGTAAGCTATAGATATTTATTGCAGCAATAAAAGCACTTAAAAGCAATTGCAAAGTTGATTTATACACTGCCTAATTAGCTTCTGACAACTTCTATTACATTGCTATTATTGAGTTTTTATTTTTGGTCATTGTGAAGCTATTTTGAGGCATTTATTGTGAAGCTATTATATTATAAACATTTTTGTTATAAAATTATGCTTGCTTCATCTTGCATCAACTATTTCTTTTATTGACAAGACCATGGTTTTATGAAGCACTAACATCAAATTTTACTTGCAAAAGATATTGTTTTCTTGTTGCTTTGTTCTGGGCAGGTACATCTAAGCACATCATTGCTTCATTGAATAAAACCTTGGGACTTTCTGATCAGTGTGACTTGAGAGAGGGGATACCTTTATATGAAATTTTATCCTTTGCCTTCTCAAACCCCTAGGTCACCGATGACGTATCCCCTGGGATGTCATCCCTAAACAGAAGGAGGTATCTTATTAAGGTGATAGTGATAGGATAACCTCTTGTTATGCCATTTTTCCTTCTCTTAGCCTTTCCCTTTGGGACAAGTACAAATTGCGTGATAACATGTTTAATAAAAATTAAATTATTTTCGCAATTAGGATCCTCTTAATTAGTCTTCTCATGTAAGTTTATGTTTAGAGTTAATACTAACACTATATGATTTGAATCAATCTTGTGGTTTTCTAAAACAATGTTAAGAATTTGATTAATTAATCACATGAAAAAATAACATAGTCTACGACATTGTTACCAAGTCCATATATTCAAGTAAAAAAGTTAGAATTTGGCCATTGTTTAAAACCATTACTAAGCAATAGGTGACTCATTGCACAAAATTCACACCAAATAAGTTTTCAATTAAATCTTCATAGCCTCTCTTGTCAATGTATATCAATTCAAGATCCTCCTTTTTCCATAGAGGGTCGAGGTTAGAGATGTTGCTTAATATTATGGCTTGCTTATTTGCAATTCTTGCACTAAAGTCTCCTTGCTAAAAATTATTACCTTCATTCCGTAGGTAGGAGATATCATGCTCTTAGCCATTGAAAGGATGGTTTTCATTTAAACTATTTTTCAATAAAATGTTAAGTTTATGGATGTAAAATAACATATAGCCAAGAAATGTTTTCAAGTTTAAATGATTTTTTTTGTGAAATCTAACATAGGATGTAAATTTATTCCTCCAAGTTCTTTGTGAGAAGATATTTTATTCCATATGAATCAGAGAGTAAACCCGTCCATATTAGGATCAATAAATTCATTATATTCCTAAGTTTCCATAAGTAAAACAATTCAATTTAAAAAAAAATCCAACACAAGATAAGACCCTTCCTTCGTCGATATCCTTAATAGTTCCATATAAAAATCTTCGTTACAAACTTAAATTTATTATTTATTTTTTAAATGTTCATATATATTTAGAAAACTAAACCTCTATTTTAAATTGTCTAAATCAATATATACTAATGTATAAACTTTTCATGATGCCCATTACAAAGTAAAAAGAGTTATTTGAGGACAAATATGATTAAGTAATTAAATATATTTGGTTAGGGGACATATAATATAAAATAAATAAGACCGGGAGATATTGTATTAATAAACACTATATAAAATGTATCAACAAGCATACAAAATGGAGTTGTTATGGACTTTCAATCAAAACTTGCAACTCTCCTACACAACAAAAGAGAGTTTGCATCTATTTCTAGCTATTACAATCCAACTATTAATGTAGGTATAATTCTTAATGAAAACACCTAAAATTTCAACAACTTTAAAAACCGTAGAACCTAGATAAACACATGATCATTGGTGGTTTCCTCCTATCCAACCATGGAATGGAGAGAGGTTTGCTAGTCCACTTCCATGGCCTCTTTGAACTAATGCAAAATATCCTCTTCTTTAGCATTTTCCTAGGTTGAGTTGATAAATATTTGGTAGTTAAAGGTTATAGAGAGAGAGCGTCCTTGTGTAGGCTGAGTACCAAATTTCAAAGCATACTACATTCTGCATCAAGCTCATCCAATTTTTTCTTTTGTTGAACAAGAAGGTTCATTACATTTGCGTTTTGAGAAATACAGTGTTGTTCATTATCATGGATCTTAATGGAAATTGAATGAAGGTCTATTTGGTTGCCTTGAAGTGTCTCTTCATGTTGATGAAGGATTCTTCTCACCTACTACAAATCACCAGAATCCATGGGTTCGATTAGAAACGAGTAGAGAGTAAATTTTCCTCAATGAACAGTTACACCCAAAGGAAAATTTGAATTCCACCTTGCTTCTCCTTTATCTCAAAGATCAATAAAACCTAGACTGAAAAGGTCCAAAGAGGTAGATCGAAGAAATATATCCTAGGAGCAAAACTGCCCCACTTCCAACGCTCAGAACAAAACACAGAATGAGATGAAATTGAAATCCATAGCCAGGTAATTAAGCCATGTATGAATCAAATAACAACAAACCAAAAAATTAAAATTATATGAAACAATCAAAGAAAATAAGTTGTTCTTACCTTGTTTTCTTGAGGTTTGAATCGATTCCAAGAGTTCTTGTACCGAACACTGAGATAATCCAAGGTTCCAATATTCAACACCAAAGGTCTCAGACCCAACCAACCGAGAAGTTAAACCAAAATTGAGCCCAACACCCAAATTATCAACCAAAGGCTAGAGCTTGATCATTATTTAACATGGGCCAGAGTGAAAATGTTGGGGCTATCACAAAATCCCAACCAATGCCAATATCCTACCTCAATGACTAATTTTCATGATGGAGGAAACAAAAACTAGAGCAAATTTAAATGATTGCATGCAATAGAGCAGGGGTTGTGTCATTACAATCCCTTCCCATGCATTTGAAAACATGATTGGGTATTGTTGATGCATAGTATTATTAATTGAGAGGCTATGTGGCTTACATTCCAATGTGGTTAAAAACATTAAGGGATATATGAAAAGCTACAACCCCCATTATTTATCAAGACCCCTTGCGATAGAGTGGTTGCTTAATTTTCTAAACGATCATCCTAAGAGTTGAGATCATTTATTACATGGTAGAATGTGATCCTATCTAGGTGTTGGGCTACCTTGTTGATTCTTTCAAGGATTGAGGCTAGCTTACTACCTTTTAGAATTGTTTGTCGAACCAAGGATTTAACGATTACATTAGAAACCCCAATTCTAATCAAAAATTCAATATTGGAATTGATTGCAAGGAGGTTTCCCGTTAATAGAGCATAAGCTTCATATGCTACGAATTTCTTATTGTCATTCCTTGTATTGAGAACTTCATATCGATGGATATTAAAATAATGTAGTAAAAAAACTTTCTAATAAAATTTAAAATATATAATTTAATATAATTAACATTAAAGATAAATGGATACAAAATGAGAGATATTAGAAAGGCCTTTAGAAGAGAAAAAAACTAGAGACAAGGAACCAAGATAAAGAAAGGGGGAGAACAATAAAAGTGATTCTCCCCTACATTAATAGGATGGTTGATAGAGTAACTAAGTTTCTAAGAAGAAAACACATTAATACTTCTTTCTCCCCCCTGAACTTCTTAAGGGACATGCTTGATAATGCTAAAGATCCTATTGACCCTAAGATGAGAAAGGGTGTTTATCGAATTCATTTCTCACGTGTTGAGGTATATATTAGTGAGAATAGTCATTTGGTGAAGATTAGATTGAAAGAACATTGTGCATACATCATATATGATAGGAATAAAAATTTGGAAATGGTTGAGCATTCTCATAAATCAAACCACTAGATATGTGTTGAACATGAGAAGGTGATTTCTATGGAAGAAAATTACAACAAGAAACGTATATGTGAAGTAGTATGGAATGGAAAACATCCTCCAAAATTTCAAAAGGGATGATGGTTTAATCTTTAGTGAATCTTGGAACCACTCATTCAAACCCTTAATAATAAATTCACCAAAAATAACAATTAGTCGTTGCCTGAGGTCACTCTCTATGATGAGTAATTATCTCATTAATCAAGATAAATCCAACTGAACTCAAAWCACTATTGTGACTTAAAGTGTATTTATGGGTCATCATTCTCTCATTTTCCCTTGAGATTTCTTTCTCCTGATGTTGGACTCATATTCATAGTCCAAATCATTAATTGAGTGAGGAAAAATCCACACAAATTTCCATATAAATCTCTGAGGATACGCCTTCCACCTGTGAAAACCTAAATGAGAGACAAAATATTATTTTATTAATATTTTTATTTTATCATATAATTAATAACAGTAAAACATTAATAGATTTTTGTTTTCATATTTTTTTAAATAAATAAAAAATAAAAAATATATTGTGTGAATAAAAGAAACAATAATACCTGAAATAACTTGGTATCCTTCAACCATGTGAGAGGGTTCCAAATGATTATAAAAATTCAGTTATCTATATTATTTATCCACAGTTGATAGATGGATTTGATAACCTAATTATAACAGTGTTCAATTGATTAAATAAAGGGGATGGAAATCGGTATTTCGATCTACCAAGCCTATATTTCTTGTCTACATTGGAGATTTTCTAAATTTCATGAAAGAAATAAAATCCTATCAAATTGTCAAACAAAAAGAACTTTGAGACACAAGAGATACGTGCACTAGTGAAGTTGGATCACATTGCCAACGAGATAGGACTAAAAAATATTGCATAACATAAGAAGATTCTTAACCTTGGTTAAAAATTATGGGGAGGAAGGGGCCTTCTTTGTGGGGCACGAGAATATGCCTTCTCTAACTTTTGTTCGAACATCATTACCCCTCACCTTCAAAAGAAATAAAGAATCAAGGGAAGCTAGTCACTTTGAAATATGTTGAATGATAAAATTGGAAGACGAAACTAAGCTTTTATATTACTCCACATTTTGAAATAGAGAATATTATTGGTGATGAAAAATGTAGCATACCCAGGCACCCACAAGCGGGGCAATTCCACTAAAAAAGGCTGCAACACACCCAACCACCAACAAGTGGGGCACATTGTAGTCCCAAGACTCAGTTCTCTGATCTTATCTCGAAAACAAAGGACTTCTCAACAATGTTAGAATCATGCACACCACATGCATAAGACAAGATCCATGCCACAACATAAAAGAGATAAACAATGTGTCATGCACAACAAATAATCATCATACAGGCACATTAAAAATACACATCTCAAATATAATTAAATACACAGCAGAATAAGATTATACAAAAAACACAGAGAGCACTTATCTTTGCAAGTAAATGTTCGCCAACTAGCTGCAAACCAAGGACGTTCCTCCTAAACATAGACACT
>JASDQU010948600.1:21296-32809 GCA_032191745.1 Picea mariana
TTTCTCTAAGCTTACAAACCTGAGAGAAATCCACTAAGAAGGGTGCATGACTCCTGCCTGAGACAAAGCTAGGAATGTAGAGATGACCTCCTCCATTCAGAGAGTCAAAATAAATCCAAATGATTATCCAGTGGGAAAGGTGATTTGATGAGTTGGATGTGCCTGTGGCTGAGCACAAGGTGAACGTGTGAAATCCAAAAGTGCTGGGTACATCGTCATGTGAACATAAATAAAGATGATGTGTTAGCCTCCTCTGAGTAGCAGAGTTGACGAGAAAACTCTAGATGATTCTCCTATGTGAGGCAGTGGGAAAGAAGATCTGTAGAGTGGGGGTGCCTGTGGATGAGCACAGATGAACGTGTGTATATCTAGTTTTTCTGTGTAATGCAGTGAGCCAGAGCTATGACATCCCTATGGATGTGCCCATAGTGGATGAGCACTAGTGGGTGTATCATATCCTTTTCTATATGTTGTTCAAGAGTCAGACCTGCATGTAACCCTAATTGTTATGTAAATGGTACATGTCGGTCCCACCTTAATGTGATTAATAATAAATGTAAAAGATAATTAATATGGTTAATAATAATAATAATAATAATAATAATAATAATAATAATAATAATAATAAAGTGACTTAGAGAGGTCAGCCCTGTTGAGCCAATAGACGCCTTTGTTGATTAGACAAGTCTAATATAAGTAAGGGATGATTCCCCATTGTGGAATCATATCTTTCTTGTGAGTTTGGAAATTTCAGCAAGTACATCTACTTGGGAAAAGGTCCGCACCTCTCTTGGGCGCTAGTCTTCTAGGGTTTGAGCACCCTCTTGTGTGCTAGGTATTTCTTGGTGGTGAAGGTCTTTCTCTTGAAGAATATAGCAAAGGATTTGGCTGGGTTTTCTTCCCTTGAAGAAGGGTTTCCTAGGATACTTCTTGTGCATGGTGTTTCTTCTTATGATCTTGGTTGCTGCAACATTCTTGTCTATGGTTAAGTTAAATGATAAAATGGAATGAACTTCATGCTTAACCTAGCTTATTGAAAAATCAACAAGATGGGTGTTGTGACCCCAAATAGGGGCAAGAAGACATCAAAGATTTGCACCAGGAAGAAAGAAGCATGTTTCCCTTGGAGACACCCTGGTAGGCCTAGACACTATACAGTAGACATGGATATGATTAGACTTCTAACATTGTCATGTAAAAATTTAGCCTCTATGAAAGTGATGTTCATTATAATCATGGATTCAAGGACCATGTTTGCAAGGCTCCATGAAAATACGAGAGTTTATAAAAATATTATTAAGTTCAACATGCCTTAATAACATTTGGAGTGATCAAAGTGTTAATTCGTGATTATATATAGAAACCTTCTGTCTTCTCTTATGGGTTTGAGACCACAATATAGAGTGATTGGTGGCTATTGTAKATCAAGGGAGTTGATATTTGGGATATTTTTAAAGAATTCACAATGTTCAATAACCCTCATACTTGACATCTGCCAATGCATTTCTAGAAGGGTTGCATGGTACATGCATAGTGATATTGTTGAAGATGCTAAATAATTTGGATAATAAAGGGGAASAATTATCAAACTTGAGCATTAGAAAGGAACTACCCCTAAGGTATTGTCCCTCTCTTTCAAAGGAATATTTTCATATGGACATTAGTAACACATGTTGCAATGTTTCTAGTCATGTTCTACCACTACTATATTTGGGTGTGAAATTTGGCATTGATCTTCAACATTGATGGTAATGATTGATTTTGACATCGGAAATTATTCTAAATTCATGAATTTTTAATTTTTATTTAAAAAAAAACTTGAACCTTGGTAGACATTGACATATTGATGCCTCTCTAGGATGTCGAAATATCGATGCCTCTTTGACATTTTTTGGATTTGACTTAATAAAATTTGATCAAAATATTAGCTTTGACAATGTCAACGTAACATTGTTTTATTGATGTGTTTGTAAAAATATAAATTTTTAGAGAGATTGTGACAATTATGCCATGTTTTCGATATTTGTATTAGATTATTTCTTTGTTTTAAAAATAATCCATGCAAAAACAACCATTTTTTCTCTATAGAGTTTGTATTTGGTGACATATTAGGACTACTACTAAATTTATGAACTAATTTTCAGGTAAATTTGTAAATAAATTTTGAATTTTCTATGTGAATTGTTTTGAAATATTCTTGGTGTACTAATGCATTGGTTGAATTTGTTGTAATATATAACAATGTTGAGTGATGGTTTTAGTGACCCTTCTACATGGATTATCATGCATGTAAAAGAAGTGAAGATGGTGTTATGTGAATTCTTGTGGATGGTTCTTCATTTATGGACATTGAAGAATGATGGCTCATTTTGAAAGAATAAGTTTGTAATGTTAGGATTTTATTGACAACTACCAGAGTCAATCTATTTGGAGAGCTCAAATCCATTTACTCAGTGTGGCATGTTGTTTTTATAGACAATAACCTTCGTCCTTGGATGTTAATAAAAAGGGAACACATAATGTTTCCATTGATTGTTTCGGGTCTTTTTTACAATAACGTTTTCATCATACCATTTCATTTGTTTTTTGTTTGTTTGTTACACAATCTCTTATATGTACAATTTAATGAATATGTTTATTTTCAAATAATTAGGTAAGTATCAAGTTAAAAATATGGATGTATATATTTAACCTCTTATTGATGAAATTTTGAAGTTATGGGTTGGCATCACCATGTATGGCATCTCCAAACTAGTAGTGAAAAAACAACTTCAATTCCATAAAACACTTACATGGACAACCAATGATTCCTTAGAGCTAACACATTTTTTTGTAATGTAAAATAGGAGTACACTTTAATAGAATATTTTCTTTATTATTTTCTGCACTTCTTTGAATTATTTGGTATACTAGAACTGAATTTATTCTATATCCATTAGGTCTTAAAAAAAAGGTAAATTTTCATGTCCAATATGTGGTCCTAGAACACCATCTCATTATTCTAGGAGTTTAGGAAATAAGGAGTTTGATGAGTGCAATAGCTTCCTCCCTACACACCATACGTATCAAAATTCCAAAAAAGATCCTTGTAATTGGAAGAAAGAGACTAGAAGAAAACTATAAAGAATAACATCTCAACTATGGAAAAAGGCTTATCAAGGGAATCATCATGGTACATGATATTTCATCTCCATATTATATGTAACATGCCATATTTTGTATGTCTATTCAATTAATATTTTTAATATATCTAACAAATGTTGGTTCATTTGTCTTTCCTAAATTTTATCACAATGGGATTTCACAAGGAATGAAAATTATACTTCAACCAATTTAGTAAGTTTCCCTAGTATGAGAACCTACAAGTAGCACATTTGTCTGATGCAATGCATATTGGGAAAAATGTTGCAAAATTCTTATGGAGAATTATAGATGGAAGGAAAAACAAAGATGAAATCACCAAATCCTTAAGTGGCATTCAAGAACCCAATTATGCAAGGTGAAGTTTAACTCATTCTTCTAGTGATGGACAATAGGGAAATATTTCATGGTTATTAACATAGAAGGAAAACAAMGATGTAAAAAATRTCATTTGGTAAAATCAAATTCTCCATTGGTTTCTCTTCAAACATAAATATTATCTTAACAAATAAAGGTGACCTTGGTGGGGTAAAAGCTCACAATTGGCATAGATTTATTAAGGAAAATTGGTAATTTTTGGTATTACTTATGATTAGATACTCTACATACTTATTTGAGTATTGTTTTTTTCAAATCTAGAAAAAAAGAATATTTCCTTTTGTGTTACAATATGTTCTACCTCTATCTCTACCATAAAAAAATAATAACATCATAAAATATGTTATATATGATCTCAACAAGTACATGAGGTAAGTAAAAATTGATAATCAAAAGGTGGTTGCAAAACTTGTAGACATGCAATTACTTGAATTTTATAACAACTATTTTGTTGACATGTATAATTTATCCTTGAATGTGTAAGTGGTTATCATCTAAAAAGTCCATAAAGAAGATATAAAGTATTGGAAGAGATAAATATCCCATCCAATGTGTGAAATGAAAAAAATATCTACCTTTGAGCTTTTTTAATGCACAAGAATACTTCATGCATCAAGTTTAAGGGATTGAAATATGTGGACATATACACATAAGGTCAATGTGGTTGGTGGAGAGGAACTTGAAGTAATTAAAGGATTTTGTTAGATAAAGATCATGTCTTAAGAGCTCTACATTTGAGGGATATATGGTATATCAAACCTTGGTGTATATTAGTGAGTATCTACCTGAAGTAGTAGCATATATCAATGTGCCTCATGTTATCCCCTACCCTAGGGATAACTAAGGCGATCATGTCTCAAGGCCAACAGGTCCTATCACTAGCAAATTTGGGTCATTTTGCGATGGCTATTTCAACGCTCTTGCGACGTTATGTCATGGATATTGCGATGAATCATAGGTMTCCMAAATGTCGCTTCATGTGATGTGGCACATGCGATGAACCTGACACAACGTCGCAAGAGCGACAACACTAGGAAGTTGTCACAAAAGYGACAAAGAAGAGATACCGCCACCAGAACGACTAAGTAGGGAAATCGTCGAAAGAGCGACAATGAAGGGAAATCATCGCAATAGCGACTGGCAATGAAAATCGTCGCAAAAGAGACAAGGTAGAGATATCATCGCACAAGCGACATGTTAGAGATATCGTCGCAAGATAGACAATATAGGGAGATCATCGCACACGCGACAATATAGGGATATTGTCACAAGAGCTACAAGCGGAAGAAATTTTGTGATGAATCAGCTATCGAAGGGATAGTCACAAGAGTGACGATCACAATTAGTGTCACGCTTGCGATGAATTCACACATTCGTCGAAATAGAGATGATTGTCCACTATCGTCATGATCGTCACAAAACAAATGAAATTTTGATTCCGTTGAGAGAGCGATGAATATGGGTTGGATTTATAACAAAATTGAAAAATTGAACTTTTTCTCTTGAATTTTGCAACGAAAGGGTACTTTCGTCGCAAGTAGTCATCGCAAATTTTTCAATATGTAGTAGTGTATACATGGAGTGTCAAGATCTGGATGACTTGAGAATAGCTCCGGAGGGCCCCTCTTTTCTTCATCAACAAAAACAATATCAATCTCACCAACTTGGTCCTAAAGTAGCAGTAAGTATTGCTCCATAAGGTAATGAGTATGGGTATCAAGGTATGTGTCACTCTGATTCTTGAAGCACTTGAATATGTTACATTGAATTCTCCTTCATTTCATAACTTTTTCTTGGAAATTATGCTCTTTGAATTGTTCATACCTAGAAAGGTGACATGATTCCCTAGTAAGTTGATCTCCCTTTAAGATGGGTTTCTACTGGGTGGGTTCCTGAAAGGTCATTGTCCGTTCTCCCCATACTTACCACTTTCTATTGGTCTCAACTGCTCTCTTCTTCTCTTTGATTTATTGAACTAGGGTTCATGTCATTCGGGTTTCCAACAAAGCCTCTAAAACTATCGGCCCTTCTGGTAAACAAAAAGGAAACACAGTACACAGAATGCATTGCGCAATCTCACCCGAGATAGCTGTAAATGGGTAGTTGTAATACTCAGGTGTTTATAGCCTAGGATTGAGTATGCGATAGGGGTTTATTAACCAGATCCATGCACTATGAACTATGAGGGTAATCTACCTATTCCTCACGGGTACACATTCCCATTACACAGTTTACTTCCCAAGCAACATATTCATGTTCCATAAAAATATATATGAACTCATTTATTAAGAATAACAATAACTTGCTGAAAGAAAGTAAAGAGATGCATACATTCATCACGTTACACAATTATTACCATGGTTCACCCCCTCCTAGGCTACGTCCACAAAGATTTGGCTCTTGGCTCTTTTATTATGGAAGTTCTGCATTTCTGGCGCCGCGCGCTTACAATTCCCCTCTTATGGGTAAGATCTATATGAGGTGAGCTAGATCGCACAAGGATCTACAACCTGCAAAGTAATCCTCAGATCTACCTTCTCTCCTCCTTTCTATCTCAACATCTTACAAAAATGGTACATAATAGTCAATATTGCATACCACATCCGCTCATGTGTAACTACAGTAAAAGATGGGATAACAATACTAACACCCCAAGCTAATATTTCGGGCTCTTCATGATACCTACGTATCTATTTTTATATATTTCAGGCTCTTCATCCATTTACAAAGCATTAAAAAAACCCTAACCCTACCGACGTTAGGTCTTCCTCCCATGCACACGTGTTGTTCTTCCTCTAGCTGTCGCTTTCCTTGTGCACACTTTCTTTCATGCGCGTGTGTTGTTCTTTCTCCAGCTATTACTTCTGTTTCTGCATGCTTTCTTTCCCATGATCGTCCTTCTTTCCACTTTGGTCTAGTGCCAACAGGCCCCCAACACTAACATGTGACTCGTCTCAAGTCACCCAATCTTTCTGAGCTGCCTTGATCTCCTCGGTGATTGTATGGAACTTTTCCTTCAGCTTTGCTACTTTTGTCAGTGCCTACACGGTCTTCTCCTTAATGGTATCTACTACCTTAACTTCCACTTCATTGCTCAGTAATCCTGCACATTTTTCCTGTGTCTGTACTATATGTGTTCTAGCTCCTTCTGCCTGTGTGAGTACTTTTGCTACCCGTTCCTGTAGTGGTTCTATTTGAGCCTGACACTCCTGTTTGTGCGTTTGCGCCATGATAAGTTCTACCTATATCTTCTTCATCTCTTTCTTCCCCTTGATGCGTTCTGGGATTGGTATGGTATTTTTCCTCTATTTGAGTTCTTGGATCGTTGCAGTGATCCTTTCATCTTCCTTGTCCCAGCGTTGGACCTGCGGATCCTCCTCCAGCCTTATCCAAAGTTGCACTGCTTTATTGAAAAATTCCGCTATTGTGCTAACCTGCTGCTCTATCTCCTGTAGTTGCATCAATGCTTCCTGCTTCCTTTGCTCCTTTATTTCCATTGGAGTTGTTGGTGTGAGATGTTCTCGGAGACCCTCGATCTCCTTCTAATATCGATCAATTTCCTGCGCAATCTGGTCGATCTTTTCTGCAACTGGGAGTTCGTTTCCTTGCACAGTGCTTCAAAGTTTCCCAAAAATTTATCCCACTCTTCTTTCTAGTTCATTCCTGTGTTCTTTCTCCTCCTGAGTTTCATATTTTGCTTGCTCACAATATTTTTCCAACGCTTCCCGCTTCTTTGTTGCTTTTTGTAGCTCGACTAAGTTTTTATGTGCCCTAGACTGCATTTCGTGGTCAACGCTAACCTGCAATTTGTATAGTTCCCTTGATGGAATCCTCGTCAATACCAATTAGATGTGGTCCAAATCCTTCAGTGGTGTCTATCCCACGATTTCATCCATTCTCAGCATGCTAGGTTTTATGTAGACCGTTGCGTGTGTGTGTGGCATTGGAAGAACTGGGTCTCGTTCTTATACCTCCATTATTTCATTGGTCTATGTTGTCAACAGATATATGCCTCTGTTTATACTTTCTCTCTGGGCCTCCCTGAGTGTCCTGAGGAGCTGTCCCATTTCTGCCAGCTCTTTTTGCAGTTTATCCCTATGATGTGTTGCGTGATCGAAGTCTTCTGCTAGAAAGTCCTGGACCATTCTGGTGATCATTTCTCCATCATCCTCCATGATCGTATAGTCTGATGATGCTCATTGTGCCTTTTATTTCTTGCGCATGCCTGTTGTCTGCACAACTGGTCTTTTCGTTCCCTCTAGTTTCTGTGTGTTGGGGTTTGGGGCGGTCTCCTGAGCTCCCTTAGCTTGTTTCGGCTGCCCGTTGGTCGCTTTCTGCCCCTTATGGGTTCCTATATTATTCAACCCTTCGTCTTCCTGAGTCAACTTGTTTTGGCTTGTCCTTGGTTTCTTGGGCATTGGGATTTGCGGAGGCTGTGTTTCCGCTTGCGCTGCCTCTCCTTCTGATGTTATTTCCGGTACTTCCTAGGGAATGGATGTGATTCTCCATTCATCAGGACATTCACTGATGACCATGTCGATGTCACCCTCTGTGATGCAGTAGCGCATTCATAGCCACTATTTATCTGGATCTTTCCTTGGTTGTATCCACATGGCTTGACGTGTAGCCCAGAAGTTAGCGATATCCCCATATCGCGCGACAGTCTCTGGTGTTATCCTCCATGATCGGATGATATATTCCTGTATGTCCTATAGGTATGCTTCAAATATGATTCCATTCTCCCTCTTATGCCTGGCCTGTGGCCCTAATTTCAGTAATAGATATCTCACTCCCACTGCCTGTGGTCTAGTACAAAAAATTACATACTCTGGTTCCCGCCATCCCATGAAGGCTATGAGGGTGAGAATCCATGAGTAATGGAATTATGTATGGAGGTCCTCCGCATCATTGCAGTCCACTTGGAACAAGTTTAATATATAAGGTGCCCAGCTCACGGAGGTGCCTTCTGCGCACTAAGCTGCAACTACGATGATTCATGCTGGTACTTTGTCTTTACGAAATTTTCTTAACAATTTGTAGGCTAGGATATTTGCGCCCAATTGTGTCACTACATTGTTGACTCGTTTGATTATAATGCCTCTTGTTCCCCTGGATGTACCATATTTCTTCTTCATTTCCTTTGCTAACGCTTTCTCCTTGGATTTATCATCTAGAATCAACGCGGGATCCATGCCCCGACTGGGTAGTCTTGTTATTTGCGCGATAAGCTCAATAGTTATGGGGACAGGTTTGTCTAGCCAAATATCCCATCCGTGTGTGACTTCTAGCTGGTGCTTGACGCATGATATCGCGTACTGGCCTCTATCAAAATGTGGAAGTTTGAGAAAACCTTAAATTCCTGTTATGTCCAGTCCAGCTGCCCACTAATGTGGCTGGATGATCATTTCTCTAAGTTGGTTTACCACTATGTTCTACATAAAAACCCTCAGTGCAAGTTCCAGGTACTTGGATTCATCTGATACGTTATGGTCGGAATACTTGAGCTTCCCGACGTGACCCAGTAGCTGTAGATCTACCTGTACTCCATCTGGTATGCGTGGTAGCACAATTTCTGTTGTCGGTTTCTTGCGAGGTGATCTCGGTATCTCAACTCTGTCTTCTTACTATTTCGGGACGACATATTTCCGAGACGACATATTACTGGGACGACATATTTTCGGGACCACATGATATTAGGTGGTTTTTCGACACATGGTTTTTTTCCGATGGTTTTCTATTTCTGGTTAAGGAATTAGGATTTTGGACTAATCCATGTCATTGGGTTAGGGTTTTGGATGCTGCTGGCTCCTATATGTATATTGTATTGTAAACAATGTAACACAATGTATGAATATAATATATGTTGGTTTTCCCGGTTTGGGTTTCTAGGTGAAAAATCTGTGTGTAATGTTTGTATTTGCCATTGTATCTTTTCTGTTCTTTTCTGAATATCAGTTTGCAGTAGATATTGTACAAGGTTAGAATTTACACATTCTTGTGGTGTCCTTTTGTTCTTCATGTGGTGCACCAAATGAATTCTTGTTTTTCCTTGTTCTTATTTTGGTTCAACTGAAATGTTATATTCTTCAAATCCTCCTTCAATTTCTCAATAGATGGGTCTGTTTGCTAGTACTGGTTCTCTTCCAGTTGCAAGGCTGCTTACGTATAAAACTTCTACTATCGTAAGGGATATTTTAGATGTGGGAGTAGTGAGTTGACAAACAGGTTACGGTGCCGCATCTTGGTCATAAGGTATTTTAGTTTTCCCTTCAGTCGCTTAAATCTTTGATCAACCTCCCATACATAATCTCCTGGTTTCTGTCTTATATCGATCATCTCGTTCATGTACTGATCCTCTGAACTCATATTTTGGAACTCATTAATCAGTAGCTTCTTAATGTCTTCCAGTGTCCTTGTCGTCCCAAGGGCATTGTTTGTGTCTAGACTCATGTACCATTCTAGTGCACGGTCTCTTAACGTGATCACTAACTGCATGAGTTTGGTGTCTTCATCAGTGATCTATTTTTCCTCCTAGATGTTTGCGCAAATGAACACGTGCTTCTCAGGATATTTTGTTGCTTCTACTTGAAATTATGGTAATCTGATAGTGGGATCGTGTCCCGCCATTCTAAATATTGAACTGCTACCTCCGTCGCATGGTGTAGATACTTGACTAATACTGCCTGAACTGGATCCTCCAGTTGTTGCTCCTATGGTAGATATACTTCTTGCTGTCGGACTTCCTCCAAACTTCGGTTTTCTAAATGATGGTGTTCTCCTTGGTGTATTAGTTGCACATGGGTTTATGTGTTCCACACTGACATTAATATGGATAGGATGGATGCCTTCTCCTCCCATTCTTGGGCCTCTTGTTTTCCTCTCATAAGTTGCACACATTATTTCCTCAATCTACTCCACAACCCGAAGATCCTCTACCTCTTTCTCATCGCTTGACAATCCCTCCCTCGCGGCTACGACTCTCTTCTTGGTATTCATCTTATATTGGTAGGGTACTCTGCTACGCGTCATTCCTGATGATGCCAGAATCCACTGAAGCTGGTCGTCATCCATCAAGATCGGGTCCAAGAGTTCCTCCTTCTTTCCTTTATCCTGGCCTTCTTCCATTTATCCTCTCTCTGTCAGTGCTTCCCCCCTTCCCCCATGCACGTAGGGAAGTCTAGCTGTCTGATTCCATTGTCATTACACCTTTGTTATATAGCAATATTTTAATAGAAGTATACAGTGATCAAATGTACCTTCCTCGAGGTCCGTGTATAAATTCTTTCTCTGTTGCACTGTATGACTTCGCTGTGTCGACTGCAAACTCTGTGATAAATCCTGCCACAATACTGTCAAGCCAAAAGTAACTGCGCGGGTGAATTTGATGTTCACTTGCTGTAACTGCTCAACCTATATTGGGGTCCAATATAGCTTTCAGATCCGATTTTTCGCGTGGTTATCTTTCAACCTTAGTATCCACTCCTGCAGTAGGTGGGGAAAATCACAGAAAAAGACTTCGTGTAAATCCTGCAGTAGGTGTGATGCTAGGGTTTCTATTGTCTTTCTGGGAAAATTATAGCTCTTTGTTTCTCAACCAGCCTTCGATTTCTACTTTCATGGGGTTCCAAGGTCTTAACATTCCCTTATAATGGCTCTTTGTTCTTTTGTTTCACTCATTCGTTTCTTGTTCACTCAGATCTTGCCTACTCAGTCCTCTCTTGTTCCTCTTAACACAACAACAGAACCATTTGTTGGTCTCAACTTCTCTCTTATTCTCTTTGAGTTATTGACCCAGGGTTCATGTCATTCGGGTTTCCAACAAAGCCTCAAAAACTATTGGCCCTTCTGGTAAACCAGAAGGCAACACAGTACACAAAATGCACTGTGCAGTCTCACCGAGATAACTTTAAATGGGTGGTTGTAAGACTCAGGTGTTTACAACCTAGGATTGAGTATGAGATAGGGGTTTATTAACCAGAGCCATGCACTACAAA
>JASDQU010948600.1:43724-65978 GCA_032191745.1 Picea mariana
TATGAGGTTAATCTACCTATTCCTCATGGGTACACATTCCCATTACACAATTTACTTCCCAAGCAACATATTAGTGTTCCATAACAATATATGAACTCATTTATTAAGCATCACAATAACCTACTGAAAGAATGTAAAGATATGCATACATTCATCACATTACATAGTTGTTGCTGTGGTTCACCCCCTCCTAGAATACATCCACAAATATTTGGCTCTTGTCTCTTTTATTATGGCAGTTCTGCATTTCTGGTGCCACACACTTACAATTCCCCTCTTATGGGTAAGATCTATATGAGGAGAACTAGATCGCACCAAGCTATACAGCCTGTGAACTAATCCTCAGATATACCTTCTCTCCTCCTTTCTAGCTCAACAACTTACAAAAATGGTACATACCAGTCAATATCGCATACCACATCCGCTCATGCGTAACTACAGTAAAATATGGGATAACAATACTAACAACCCAAGCTAATACACAAATTTTCAACACAAAACATTCAAACCTCTACATGATACCTACGTATCTATATTTATACATTTCGAGCTCTTCAGCCGTTTACAAATCATTACAAAAAGCCTAACCCTACCGACGTTAGGTCTTCCTCCCATGCATGCGTGTTGTTCTTCCTCCAGCTATCACTTTCCTTGTGCACGCTTTCTTGCATGTGTGCATGTTGTTCTTTCTCCAGCTGTTACTTCTGTTTTTGCACGCTTTCTTTCCCACGGTATTACTTCTTTCCACTTCGGCCTGGTGCCAACACTTTCCATATTTATTCCTCTCATCTCCCCCTACCTTTGTTCATGCATTGGGATTTTCCACACTAGGAAGGGTTGTACCTTGCCTTGTGGGAAGAAGGGGTTAAAGGCCCATAGGGTAAAAGTAATTGGAAAGAGTTAAAAGCCAAAGACAAAAACCTTTAAGATGATTCACCTAGGGATTTTCGATGTTACACATTATTTTGGTCACCTCAGTGATCACCTGATAATATGTGTGCATTTTCCCTAAAAAATATTAAAGAGGCTTTCTCTATGGGAAAAGATATTTACTTTCCTCTGCCAAAAACCATATGAAGGAAGGTCGTTGCACCCTTGTAAATACATAGGGTGCGATGATGCCTGATCGTCACACTCTACACTATACCTGGACTACGACGACGTCACATGCTGCTAAGTGTGTAGGGTGTGACGATGCTTAAACCTTAGGAAAACTCAAATTTCACGAATGTTCTACAAGGGGATCTTCTAGAAGATGAGGTGGCCTCTGATCGGTTTGGATCTTACTTGCTTCTCTAATTTGGTGGGATCATCCTAATCTCCTCATCCATCTCTCTTTCACACTATATAAAGGGGGATCTCTCATGGAAAAGGCTAAGGTTGAATATGCTAAGATTTGTATGGAGAGTTCTACTTCAGATTATGCTTGAGAGATTTGCTTTAGTTCTTCAAGACAACTTGTGGATCTTCTTCATTCAAGGTGTGTGTGTTTAAGCAAAGAGCCATCGAAAGGGGACTTTGCAACATCAAGGCATGGGTTCTATTCTCCACTTTATATTTCACTTAATACAGTAATGAATTTCTTCCCTATATAAGCATCTCTTCTTCTATTGTATAATTCTTTGATCATATATATAGAATTCATTAGAATATATAGATCTTTGTTCCACTTCTTTGTTGATTTGTGATTCTTGCATAGGCTTGCTATTCTGCAAACTCAAGGAAGGAGATACGAACATGACACTAGCGAGGACAAGCGTCATTTAAAAGGTACGTCTATTGTACTCATTAAACTAGTTCATATGATGATGGAGTTTAAGGCAAAGTGTGCATTTTGTTATGTTTTGTTCTATTTTCCAGTGGGATCTAGGGAGATCTGTTTGTGCCCGCACTTACCGATTAATCCAATAACAAAATTGGCGACCATACTGGGGATACAAATTTCTTTTGGTTTTTTCCTCTTATTTTCTTTTATCCTTCCTTCTTTTGATTAAATTCATTCTCTGAGTCTGTGGGTGATCCATCTGGACTCCCTGGGTATGAAAGTTCAGTTAGATTTTTTGTCTTTCTTCCATTTTTTCCTTAGTTACCGAGATCGCCGCACTATGCTCCACTGTCATTCTGCGACCATTCCTGTAGAAATTTTTGGAAGAGCCAATTTTTCTTTTTTCACCCAGTTTTGCTTCAATTTACTGGGATGAACTTTTGATACTAGTGATTGATTGATTTATGAGTTTGAAGCTTGTGTTTGAATGGTTTTCAGGAATTGAAAGTCTTTCTTTATAAATTTTGCAAGTTTTTCTTTTGAATATTGTCACAAGGGTATAATCTCTGGATCTTGATCCGAGTTCTTGTTTGACAAAGGGTCTTTGATTTATTTAAAATTTTGGATTGATTTTACTTTCCAAATTGTTTATTTATTGAGAGACCTTTTTGTTTTCATTCGACAAAAGGATTTCTAATCATTTTCATTTTTGTCTATATTGTGAGTTTGATTTGGGAATGGTGTTGAGAATGTCTTGATTTTCTTGCATTATGCTTTATTTTTCTTCATTATATCTCTGATTTGATTTGAGAAAGAAAGAATTGAAGTCATTTTTCTTTTCAGTAATTGTTCAAAAGAAAATTCTTGCATTCGAAATATTTGTCAAGAGAGAAAATTGGAATTTTTTGCAGTTTTGATTGTTTGGGATTTTGTTCATTCGAAATTGAGAAATTGAGTTTCATATCTTTTTCATTTCAAAAGAGACACCTTCCCCCTATTGTAATTAGAGTTCACCAAATTGAAAGATTTCATATTCATCTCTTCTTGCATTTTATTGGGTCAAGGTCACATACATCATCAATTTCATTTCCATCTCCCTTTTGAGTAAACAACAACCTTTAAAATACAATGTAATTTTAAAAATTATTAACAACTTTTATTTTCTAGAAATTCTCTTCACCAACATTAGCTAGGATAGCACTTTGGAATATGTTGTAAGGCACACTCTCCAAAGCATCAAAACACACAATAGTATCTTGTGATAGGGAGAGTTCAAATCCACTTGCTACATTTTGTCCCGGGAATCCCTTCTAACACAAGGGTCAATCATGAGGTCGCATTAGAACTGACAGAGTTACTCACTTGATTTGTTAGTTTTAGTGTAGAGATTGCATGTATTATTGGGGGTCACTTGAGAGTATACCCACGATTATGTGTGGGATATTCTTGAGTTGATATCGGGCTAGATACCATTCCTTTGCACATGGATTGGACTGTCGACTGTTTGCACATGCATCATTATCGTAAATGGTAACCTTATTAGCCTATCTTTTTATGGTGTTTACACGAGGTGACTGTGGAGGGGAAAGTCTTCATGGTACCTAGAATCAACATTGGCCAAACTCACTCGGGATCCTTGGAGGGTATACCCACGATTATGTGTGGGAGCTTGCACCAGGGTGTAAGTCCATTAAGAAGGTCGTCAACATAACTTTTCCACCCGCTTTATCCCAACCCCTTCTTGTCTTGATTTCACRATGTTGGATTTCATCACCAACTAGTGACTTCGAAATAACAAGGTTTTGTTTGCTTGGTTTTATTTATAGATTTTATTAGTGAGTGTTGTTTGTTTCTCTAGTTGGCCATAGATTTGTTTCATTCTTTATTTGGTTCAGCCAACATCAGCCTTCGTCGTTCACGTAGGATGCAAGGGCTACCTTCAGAGGATCTGAAAGGTTACCTTCCTTTGCTTCCTAACTCACCAAAAGGCTCTCCTGAGGGAGCGGTCAATAAAGAAGTAGCCTTTGAGGTTGGAAGTTCACATTCTTTAGAAGGATTTAGAATTAGATCAAATCCATTAGAGGAGTCTAGACTTCCCGTAAACCCGTTGTTGAATCTTAGAGAAGATCCACTTCTACTCCGACTAAATTCATTGGGAGAGATTGTTATTGAAGATCATACTCAAATACCTATTGGACCTCACGTAGAGTCTAGTGTGGACGATCCACCCTTTCAAGGTGAGTCATTTAGAATTCATAATCAACCTWTGGCATCRCAAATCCCTGAAACATCTATTACCTATACTRTACCTTTAGATCATTTTACTGGCACAACCAGTAATGTCGTCACATTTTCATACCAATTGTTGGTTGATTCTCACTCAATTCTTCCTCTCCAGATTGCTCACTCTACCATTGTACCACAAGTTACGACCATTTATATAAGAAATGTGGTTATCACTCAAGATCCTATTGGAACTCCACTTCCTCTTAGACCAAATCCGTCACTTCCCCTTGGGTATAACGCTTTGAATAATTCCATTGCTATTCCTGCTCAGAATCCATCCAGAGGGTCTAGAGTTTTTGTTCCTCCTGGGTATAATGTTGCTAGTCATTTTTTTCCTACACCTACCCAGGTTCTCTCTGGGGGGCCTTACATTCTTCCCCCACCTTTGTCCAGAGGATCTAATCGTCCTATCCCTAGTGGATCTAATCTAGTTGAAGGCTCCAGTCATTCTGTCACTTTTGGTTTTCAGATTCCTGTTGGAGGTCAACCTCAAGTTGGGGGGAAACCTCAATCTAAGGGGAAACCTCAATTTGGGGGGAAACCTCAGATTGGAGGACAACCCCAACTTGGGGGACAACCTCAAGTTGGAGGCTATAACCTAGTTTATGGAAAAAATATACCTGTGTTACAATCTCAACCTTGGAATTTTCCTTTTCAAGGAAATCACAACCGTCTGGGGGGAAACATCCTCAAGTTAATTATTTTGTACCCCATAATTTTGGACAACCATATCCAGGCTCTCTGAATCCTACTTGGGGTCACAATTTTTAGTCTAATGTTTGTTTCCAAGGGAACATACCTAATCAACCAAACCCTGGTGGTTATTTGACTCAAAACCCTCCACAACCGAATCTGTCAGGACTGTCTAACTATTTACAAACTGCTTATGGTCCTACTGGTATACCTACAGGACTCCCTCCTTAAAACTACCAGTTTCCTCAAGTGAACAAACAATTTCCTTTTCTTGTCACTTAGGATTTACCAGATTTATCTAGGATTTTGAATGATCCTATTTTACATTCTCCTTATTGGCCCATCATACCAACCAAATTACCATATGATATTCCTAAGTTTGACGGTCGATCATGAGAGGACCCAAATAATCACATCACGACTTTCCATATTTGGTGTTCTTCCAACTCATTGATGGATCACTCTATAAGATTACGACTTTTCCAACGAAATCTCACGGGTTCGGCAGCCAAATGGTACATTGAATTACCACAAGTATTATTTAATGACTTCAATACCCTAGCCATGGAATTCTTAACCCATTACCAGTTGCCAATTCGATATGAGACAAGAACCAAAATTTTGAGTTCTTTTAAGCAATCCTCTTCCACTCATATTTCTGATCATATCCATGAGTGGAGGAGAAGAAGACACTTAATCAAAGTTTCCCTTCTTGATCAACTATTGGTTGAGTGGTTTACCAAATCACTCATTGGGCCTATCACCCATGATTTTTCCATGGGTGGTTTCATCACTGAAGAGTAGGCGATTAGTCGTGCTCAATATCTAGATCTTGTTTATTCATAAATGGGCACACTTTACGACTTGATCCCTGATGCTCCTCGTCCTTCTACGAATCCTACCCCAACACCTACAGTAGCTTCTCATGCTGGTAATGGCATGATTGTCACCTTTCATGATGAGACTCAGTCTACCCAAACCAATCATACCAATCCCAATTTTACCACTTCTAATGTAAAAAATACTCCTACTCCTACTCCTTCCAGTAAAACCTCTGAAGTTAATTCAGTTCAATCTATGCCTACCGGTAAAAATCAAAATAAAAAGAAAGGGAAGGGTAAGAATAAGGAGGAAAAAAATACTAATCAACAATCTGAGAAGCCCAAAATGCAGATTGCTGGTGAGAAAGATAAACACAAACCTCGTTACCCTTGCCTTATTTGTGGTGACGATCATTATACGAAAGATTGTCCACGACATGTTGAGGTTACTAAGTTCCTGCAAGGGACTGAGAATCCTTCTAGACCTAACATCTTGTCACAATCGTTTCCTTCTCAGCAACAGGCCCAATTGGTCATTCATGACCAACCTTCTCCCTCTACATCATATTATGTCCTTATGTGTACTGGTGGCTCCAAGAAGAACAAAACTGCAATCGCAATTTGAGCCAAATATTATTCTCCATCGAAGGAGAAAGTTGACAATTTACCACCTTCATTGGTTCAAACTACTCCCCCAACTTCACCTCCAAACGGTCCTCCTCATCTTGAACAACCGGGCCTGGATATAGTTCTTCATCCTCCTCCCAAGGGAGTTGTTCGAAAGTCTTCATTTAATCCTCATGCACGTGCTTCCCAAAACTATAGTATTGTAGAATACCTTTCGCAAGCACCCTCTACAATGTCGGCTCTCGAAGTCCTTCAAAGTTTTCATACTCAACGGAAGGCGTTGTTAAAGGATATTGGTGGAATTGATCCTACCGATACAAATTTGATAATCTTTGAATTGGAATATCATATTCCAAGGCTTCCTCCTCAATTAGGATTTTAGGTCCAAGTTGTTGTGGAAAATAAGAATATATGTCGAACCGCTATTGATGAAGGAGCCTCGACTTTCATTAAGTCTCTTACTTGTTGGAAAGCTATCGACTCTCCTGCCCTTATCGAGTCGCAAAATACTCTTAAGGCCTTCAATGGTACAAGGTTTAAACCTTATGATGTTCTTCCTTCATTATCTATTACGTTAGAAGGCAAAGCGGTTAACATCGAGGTTGAGGTCTTTGATGCACCTCTTGATTACAACCTTCTACTTGGTCGTAGTGGGATTGATTCCATGCGTGCAGTTGTGTCTACCCTTTTCCATGTGTTACGTTTCCACACCAAGGAAAGGTCATCACTGTCAACCAATTGGCCTTCTTTAATTTTGATTCATGTACTAGAAACATACCTTTTATCTTGAAAACACCTCTCGGTTATGAGAATGTCGGCGTGGGTCTTTTAAAAGATTCAACCTTGATGGGTATATTTCCTTTTCCACCACCCAATATTCCTCCTCCTTTTTTCGCTTCGATTAACATGATCTCAATCAATGTTCGTGAAACTCCTGAGTCATGTGACCCATGGATAGTACCTAACTCTGGTGATTATTTACGTTACGACGACATGATGCCTTTAAGTCCGGTCGAATCAACTTATCAAACTATTCAATCGGAAACTCCTTCTCCTCCCACTCTCTGTGATACATCTCCTGTTCCATTTCACGTGTCTTTCCTAGGGATGAGGTGATCATGTCGATCATGTCTATGGAAGATACTCCTTGGGACGATGGACATCATCGTTCTATTATCTTCCTAGAATGTGATACCATATATAGTTACCAACGGATTTCGACTCCGTCTACCGTTGATTTTATTTCTTCTGTTCCTGAGTCAACACACGATGTTTTGTGTGAAGGGAACTTGAGTAATATTTCACCTACCATTCCTCTTGACATATCGATTAAACCTGGAGTTGTGGAAAATTTTCATATCGGTGCCTCATGTCTACCGATGAGGTTCACACTTATAAATCCCCTTTTCAAGAATTCTGTGATGTTTTTTCCCAGAGTTATGAAGAGATGCCAGGTATTGATCCTAATATTGTTGTGCATGAGATTAAGACTTATCTAGACGCTAAACCCGTTCGATAGAGACTTCACCCAATGCATCCATGTAAAGCTATTGCTATCAAGCTTGAAGTTGAAAAACTTCTTAAAGTTGGCTTTGTCTATCCCGTGTCTTTGACTGATTGGGTATCTAATCTTGTTCCGGTAAACAAGAAACAAGGCACGATACGTGTTTGTGTAGATTATAGGGATATAAATAAAGATTGTCCCAAAGACAATTATCCAACCCCTTTCGTTGACTAGATCGTTGACGAACGCGTCGGGAGTGAAATCTTCTCCTTGATGGATGGTTTCTCCGGCTATAATCAAATCAATATTTTACCAGCGGATCAACACAAGACTAATTTTATTTTCCCTTGGGGAAGCTTTGCGTACCAGAAACTACCTTTTGGTCTAAAAAATGTTGGTGCGACTTTTCAACGTGCTATGTGTTACGCTTTTCATGACATTAAGCACATTGTACAACTCTATATCGATGATCTACCTATGCATTCCATGCATCATCAAGATCACCTGACACATTTACGTGTCATTTTCCTACGTTGTTGTTATTATCGCATACATTTGAATCCACATAAATGTTTTTTTTGTGTGGAATCCAGACGAATTCTTAGTTTTATTATGTCTATAGATGGGATTCAGGTAGACCCCTTGAAGGTTGAGGCTATTCTTAATCTACCTCTTCCGTCCACGCTACACCAACTCCAAAGTTTTCAAGGGAAGGCAAACATTCTACGTCGATTCATCCCCAATTATGATGAATTAACAAAAGGATTTACTTGGCTCCTCAAGAAAGGTTACGATTTTGTATGGGACGATACTGCAAACAAATATTTTGAGGCTTTGAAACTCGCCTTAACCCATACACCACTACTGTTTCCACCTGACTATAGTCGTGATTATTTACTGTACTTAGCTACTTCAGACTCTATCATTGCTATGGTTTTAGTCCAAGAGGATGATTCACACGATGAACATGTTATATACTATTTGAGCAGGAATCTTACGACTACTTAAACCAAATATTTACACATGGAGAAACTGGCCTTGGAAGCTGTTCAAGTTGTTCAACGTTTTCGTCACTACATCTTATTACACATAACCACAATCATTTTTGATTGCAACCCCATGCAAAATATCCTTACTTGACAATTGTTGGGGGGAAAATACTCTAAATGGATAGTTATTCTCCAGGAGTTTGAACGCGCCAATTCAAATAAATCTTTGTTTTTTACCGAATTGATATGTGATCTTCCCTCTACTGAAACAACAACTATGGCAGAGGATTCCTTACTTGACGAATCTCTCTTTATGATCAGTTCTGATGACGTATGGTATGCAAATATTATCATCTATCTCCAGACCCAAACTTTCTGGCCTGATCTTTCTGGTACAGATCGTCATTATCCATTATCCTTGGTGATACCCTTTACCGTTGTGATATTGATTCCATATTTCGACGATGTCTCAGCTACGTTGAAGCTGAGAAAGATTTGAATGACTGCCACTCTGGAGCATGTGGCGGTCATATGTCTGGGTATGCCACTGCCCAAAAGATATTACGAGCTAGTTATTTTTGGCCTTCGTTGTTTAAAGATTGCATTACTTCCATCCAAAAATTCCATGCTTGTCAAACCTACAACAATAAGATCTATTCTCACCCTTCTCCCCTTCACCTTGTAGTTTTCATTGGACCATTCACCAAATGGGGGATTGACTTCATGACATGTAACCCTGACTCGGCTAGGGGGCCATGGAGACATTATTGTAGCTGTGGATTATTTCACTAAATGGGCTGAGGTTATTCCTACATTTGATAATACCGAGAAAAATGTAGCGTTATTCATATTCAATCATATCATTACTAGATTTGGTGTCCCTCAAGCCATGGTTACTGATCACGGTAGTCATTTTCACAATTTTATGATGTCTGAACTTATTGAGAAGCTGGGTCTTCTCCATGAAAATTGAACCCCCTATTATCCACAGGCCAATGTCCAGGTTGAAGCAATCAACAAAGTTCTCACTACTATGCTTTGATGGATGGTAGGAATTCATAAGTCAAACTGGCACATGATGTTTTTTTCAGCGTTATGGGCCTATCSGACATCCGTTAAGTCTACCAAGAGATTCACACCTTTCCAGTTAGTATATGGTATTGAAGCAATTTTTCTGATTGAATGTGAAATACCATCCTTGAAACTAGTCATCGAACTTCTCCCCAACACCTATGCTGAAGAGGAACGTMTTTTGTATTTGATGCAATTAGATGAAACTCTTYGTCATKCCGCCTTAGTCATTGAAACTCAGAAGAGCGTGTTAAATCCAAATATGACAAGCATGCCAAGCCACATGTTTTTTATGATGGTGATCTAGTTATTCTTTACGAGTAAGATTGTGATTTACTAGGGGTCGGTAAATTCGATCCCATGTGGCGAGGTCCTTATATTGTGAAATGAGTATTGGAGAAAGGGGCTTATGAGCTGGTATATTATGATGGAATTCCTTTGAGTGAACCCAGAAATGGGCTTTACTTGAAGGAGTACTATTCTTAAATAATTTTTTGCATGAGTGTTGTGTATTTTTATTGTATCATACTCTTATGTTCTTTTTCCTTTTTGATTCCACTTTTTGACTGCTTACCTTGCATTGTGCTTGGTTTCTAGATGTCGGTGTCTTCGCTACTCTACATTGGCTTCACTGATGGCGCTAGTCACAGTACTCAAAACTTATCATCTGTTCCTTGGGCAATTTATGCACCTACGGATGAACTAATCAGTCTACATGGYGTATGCCTTGGTCGTGCAACCAACAATATCGCATAATACARTGCAGTTATCGAGTTATTGACTGATTTTGTTTCACTTGGAATCCGTCATATTATTGTATGAATTGATTCACAGTTAGTAGTACTATAGTTGAGTAACATGTATTCCATCCAKAGTTCTACTTTGTTAAGGGTATATTTACGAATTCACCTATTGGAACKTCATTTTGATTACATTGAATATCAACACATTCCTAGATGTCTAAATAAATTAACAGATGCATTGGCTAATTATGTGTTAGATAGACATTTGAGACATTTATAAAATCCAATCACACTTTTGTACATAAAACAAGTAATCCGGTAGGAGCCTCATATTAATAATGATAAAAGTTTACAAAAAGTTTTTTTGTCCGAAGACCAAAATGTCAAAATGTAAAGAACATGGTTTCATATAAAACAGAGCATAAAGGATGTTGCTCTCTATAACACATGACTTCCCGTGCCACTCTACGGAACAATCGACCAATGGATGCAGACACACCCATTGTGTGGTGTTGTTAATGCCTAGGAATCTCATCTATTGTGGCATAAGGGAAATTCATGGTGAGTCCCTCCAAGTTTTTTTCTATGGAATCTAGATAGGTAGCAACTACTCCTGCTATGAGTAAACCTCTCTCCCCTTGCCTCTGGATAGGGGATGAACCTGGAGGATGATAAGGTCCCACATTTGCATTATTGAAGAGCATTCAATTAGTCATCGGATAAACAATACAAAAAACATTTTATATCATTAAAAATAACAAAAACATTATATAAACAAAATTTCCTTCTTACCTATGTCCCCCCACTAGGAACCTTTGGGAAGAGCTAGGTCCGTATCTCCATGAAAATCTAACCTGACGTAAGCATAATCATTGACCATGAGCATTTGAGTCCTCATCCATTCAAAAAAGACATCACTATACCTGACGATGTGACCACCTCCATGTCGGGCCATGAGATCTACCCACCTCTTCATCCTTGGATCCTGTGGAACGGGTATACCCCACTCCACCTGCAAGCATAGGACAGAGACCCTTTCCAGGAAGAAGGATATCAAAATAGACCCATATCCAAATTGTTTTAGCCCACCACTTCTGCACTTGGTAAGTTGTTTCTTCGTGCTTTTTAGGACCCCTTCGCACCAGTTGAAGACTCGAGGCTCCATACACTCCAATGAAGACTAAAAATGGCTCTGCAGAGCCATGTGGGGAGCTGCACTCCCTTCCATGCAAGTAATAGTATACAAGATAGTCCATAAAGGTAGATCTCGTACATCCCTCATAGAGACCTATTGAGGGGTCCTAAATCCCTTTAACTCAACAGGAGGAACCAAACCCGTCACCGAGGCCCAATTAGACTCTGTAGTGTTTAATAGTGGGATGATTCTCTAGATCTTATGATCTGACCAAATAATCGATGGGATTTATGTTTTCTAGTGAAATCTTCTCCTTTAGTTCAGACGTTCTCCTTTTGTAATTTATCTTATAGGTGGGACTGATACAAGATAAGAGCCGGTATAAACCAACTAGGTAACAAGGTGGGAAAAATTAACTACTGGAGAAGGCTGAGCTTGGGATAACCCTTTCACTCTAGCATGCAGACAATGATTCTCTACCATAGGCCTAGCACTAATACATTAACCTGCTGGTGTTCCAATTATTGATTGAGATACAATTTATCAGAAGAAAACATACATGCAATAAACGATGGCAAGAAAAATAGTTTCCTTAACTCTAATAATCAATCACATATTAACACAACGATTTACTTTTCATCATTAAAGACAAGAACTGTAGAAACATTGAATCAAATAACTTATCAACATATTTAGAAGCTCTTACTCATTACAAAATCCATTCATGAGATGAAATCAGAAATAATTCTTCTTCACATCCAATCATACACACTTTTGATGAAAAACATAAACTTGTCTCTGGTCCTAAATAAGACTTCTCAATTAAGGAAGCTCCAAAATAGTTCTTTACAAATACAAAAAATGAGGGTCTTTGCAACAACCATCGACCCTTGCTAATAGGTCGATCCTCCTATTTATAACATACTATTAACTAAAAATAACTATTAAAGTGTAGCCAAGTAAAACAAAACTTGCCACATGGCGCTTTCTTCTATCAGTCTTCAAAGAGTCATCAAATGATATCACTTGATTGGATGGATCTTCTCGTACTCCGACCACTTGAAGAAGAGTTCCTCACATGTGTTAGCATACAAGAATATATGTTGTTCCATTGGGGCTGAAAGGATCTCTCTTATCTCTACTTCCCATGCTCGATACTTGACTATTCTAGCACTTAACTGCTGCAACATGGTTTGATCTTTGATCAGGTCTTCCATGAACCACTGCACTTGTCCTRGTGCCATGTCTRTCACCTTTKCTACATCTACATTCCATGATGAGTYTTGTTCGRCACGTGATTTGACCATGTCACACAAGTCCACAAAGTCATCGGGTGTGCCGAATTCAGGGAGGCCGATGTCTCTCATTTCCTGGTTGATCTTTGTTCATCTCTTTTCACACTCGACCCACTTCTCTTGGATTTCTCGATGAGGTTMTTGAGCCATTTTTACCCAATATTCGGYTGATTTCYTTATGAGGTTGATGCTTCTTTCCCTTACCACCTGGATGTCGTTCTCTTCGRCATATCAACCCTATTGAACCACACTGATATAGTCGATCCTTTCCRCTAGGTGTTCTTTCTCGTACCACCTTTCCATATCCTTGCACTTTTCTAGTGCCATGAGGGTGTCTTCTTGAAGCTCAACTATCCTTGCAGTGAATAGGTTCCGTTCATATGTGAATTTACTGTAGGCCTGCTGGAATTCACTCCTTAGAAACACCGCGACCTGTGTGGTGTCCTGGTAATATTTCACCAAATGGCGCAGATGTTCCAATTCCTTCAGAGTAGAGGCCAACTCCTCCTCATCCCTTTTTTCTTTGTCCAGGGTGGCATCTGTGATTTCCATCTTTGTGCCGATAAGTTTGGATGTCTTGGCATGCTCTGTGTTGATCATTTTTTCCTCCGTGGTGATGAGGATGGAGCAATCTAGGGTGATCCTCCTCTTCTTGGTGGTTCTTTTCATGATAGATTTTCTTTTCCGGTCATAGGATATAACATGTATGTCAACAAATTCATCACGGGTTTGGGGATTTGCTGATCTCTCCAGGTGAGCATATTTCCTAGGCTCCCAATGGTGTATATTTGTTCAAGACTGGATTCTTGAACCTCCTCCATGTGTTTTGAATGTCTAGATTTTGTTTGTGGGTCATTAGGAGGTTGATTACCAGTTGAAATTGAAGCATCGGGGGTAGGCTCTGTACTTAATTGATAATTGGTCGTTGAGACTCTGATTTCCTACTGAGGAGCTTCTTCCTTTTGTTTGCTCGACCCTGGATCATCCATCAGACTATCCTTTTGAGTTTTCGGTACATTGAGTAGTTCAATATCTAAGACACTTTCGAACTCCTAGTCATTTTGTGAAGGGCTCCAAATTTGAGCTTCGAGAGCTGGGGAAGATGCCTTCTCGTGCTCCTTTTCCTTTGTGATCTGCACAAGAGCCACTAGGGATACCTCCGAAATTTCTTCATCATCATAGATGTTTATCAATTCGCGGAGGGGGTTAGGTGCAATTTATCTCTTTGATGTTCTTAATATATCCGACTAAGATGAAACATCCCTCGGTGATCCGATCTGTGGTGTTGTAACTTCAGGGTTATCTAACCCATTGATTTCACTAATTTATATTAGCTCAGGGTTGCTTGGACCTACCCAGATTTCATCTTGGTTGTAAGTAGGGGCCCCTATCATTCCTATGAGGTTTGGGTCGTCTTGTAGCTTATCAATTACACATTGTGCCTATTCTCTCATGAGAAATCCCCTTTCCCATGCATCTTGTGTCATAGGGCATCATCTATCTTGCACCGGAGCCACTAGGGGAACCTCTGTTGCTTCTGCTGCTCTGATTTCTTCCCTGGCTCTGAGGGCCTCTTGAAACAATTGCTCTATGTTCATCACCTATTCATTCAGGCTCATGGACCTGAACCTAGTCATTTTTGGGTTGACTATCCTTGCTACCACCTCATCCCAGTCTTGGGCATTTTCCATGAAGACTTCATCTTCAAATTTGTCGTGGGTGTATGAACAACAGGACGACACTTGCAAAGCGTGTTGCAAGACCAGGCCCTTTGGATCATGCTTGCGGAATCTACTTGTCTAGAACCTGAATTTGAGCTGGCTCAACCCTTCTTGTTTGTCTTGAGCTGTATCTTTAACCAGGTAGAAACCTACATGGAAACCATAGGGAATGAACACCTTCTTATTTTCCTTGACTAGGGTGGAATTGTAGCCTTGCAATATGGTTTGATAACATATTTCTCCTACTACAATTTGGTGTGGGACATGAAATGGTAAGAGATGTGGTGCTCCAGTGGCCCTGAACACCCTGATGTAGGTGTCATTCTCATCCAAGTACCAGTGGCCTAACTTGGAAATAATTTTCTTGGCCGCAACTGATAGTCTCAGGCATTCATTCTTAACAAAAATGAAATAAATTCGTGCGATGAATTCATCACAGATGAGGGAGTAAGGCATTTTATACCTATTCTCCCATAGCATGATGAAATAGATGTGGACCGAGAGCTCTATGACACGCCAGCTGAGATTCATGCCGACGAAGATGTTTATGGTGCACATGACATCAAGAAAATATGAAGACATGTGGAAAACTGGAGTCTCTCCCTCCTTCGACGTCTGAGCCTATTGTATACAAATGCTCAGTTGTTTAGAAATTATGGCCCCCAGTTGAAACAACTCTAGAAGATAGCCACTGTGTAAACCAAGGGCATCCATGCCTCTGAAAATCTGGAGCATTCCTTCTCTCCATATAATTGGCATATGAGAGCCATCAAATAGATGTATGGATCCTTTAAATTGGTCGTCCCATACTAGCCAGTACTCCAGTTTCTTTACTTCTTGTCCTCCCTCCACCATGAGGCCATCACCCGGTTGGTGTCATGGTACTCTTATAACTTCATGACATGATATGTGTTTAGCCGCTCCTCAAGATCTCTAAGCTTGTAATATGTTTGAACTTCCACTGGTAAGAACACTCTGACACACCTACAATTGTCATCATTGATCAAACATTTATGTGTGTTTGTGTGGTCGATGATCCACTTTAGGAGTTCAATATAGGGAAAAATAGGAGTTCTGCTTGCCACCATATGCAGGTATGATCATCGGATGTTCGGGAACACTTTGTCGTCGAGTGCTCTAACATCTGGATCACTGTGTGGTACATATTGTAGGTATTCCTCCCAGTTGATCTTGTTAAATATTTCTACCTAATGTGGGAGTGTCATCTTGGACCCTGTGCTTGCCTCTATATCTCCAAAGGTCGGAGGATGGATGAAAACCTTCTTCGTCGATGTCTTAATGACAAGTTTTGGCCTCAGAGTGTATTTTAATTGTTTTGTGGCCCCTGGAGAGGAGCTTTCACCTACCTCTGGTTCTTTCATATTTGGTTCCCTCGGCGATCATCTGGTGGTTGGATTTCTTGGAGGCATCATTCCTTCAACTTAAAATAAAATTTTAGAGGCTGTGTAAAGTAAAAAACCAGATAAAAAATATATGAACTGTAACCATGTAAAATCCACAGACTTGGATACATACCTATAAATCTTTCTAAATATAGTTATTTTGATACTCACGGGATCTCTGTAGTCTTCGATTACTCATCTTGCTTCTTCGGAAGCTCTGAATTTCCTTGCATGTATAATGATTTCGTTTACAACGACTCAAGAGAATTTAAACCAGGGAAGAACTTACCATGTCGCATCATCCATTCAATTCAGGTGATGAGTGAAATTTAAACAAATCTGTTGCCGGATCTCTGCAACTTAAATTCCTCACGGGTTGATAGCTGAGGCGCAGGGGTGATGTGGTCTATCAGTGATTTTAAACGAATGTTTTGATTGGTTCACGAGGTAGCAGCTAATGCGGGATTTGGTATTAATTATCCCCTTAAATGCTCAAAATACGATCATATATAATGCTAAAAAATCTCGTTGTGTCACTCTCTCAGTGGGTGGATCAAGGATCGAGGATGTTCTATGAACATTTTCATTGATGTCCTTCTGCAAAATCTTTGTCGCCGATCAATATTTCTATACAATGTTGTCGTGTCCAAGCTGACTTAGAGGTGTGACTCGAACCTAGGGAACCAAGAATGACTCGGGGTAAAACTAGACTATACGGTTCTCCAAAATGGTAAAGACACATGGCATTGAAGACCAGTGACCTAATTCATGTGTATTAATTAGATTCAGGACTTTTCTTAAGTTCTTCGTTCTAAAAAAAACCTTAGCTTGCCGGTGTCGAAAATGTATCCAGGGTCGACGATAGACGATAAACCTATCAAGTGCTTTCTTCGGATTAGCTTCCTTGAAAAATCCCCTATGTCGAAAATGCATCAGGGATTGGTGATCGGGAATACTCTTTAGCATCTTCATAATGTTCATTGCAATCTTTTCGGGTTTTCCCTAATTCCGATAAGCGCATTGGGTATCGACTATCAACGATATCTTTCTTTCTTTGCTAATGTCTATTTCCCTCGTTGTTTACCGATGCCATAGGGGAATCAACTATCGACGATATCCTTATGCAAGACTTGTCATAAAACAAAAACTTCCTTTTGTCAATGTCGAAGAAGATCGATGCTCAGTGACTGAGGTTTCCCTAGTGGTTCTTTTCCTTATTTGAATTCCTTCTAATGCCAAATCTAAGGGTGCCAGGTGAAGTCTTTTGGATGTTGATTCTTTATTCAGGTGTTAAGGATCTTTAATTCATGGGTTTTCATAAGTTCAAACAAGCTTGAAAAGCTGATGAGATTCATGATAATAAGAAAAGAAAAAACATTTCTCAAAATGAAGTCAGACCAGACAGTGCAAAGATTAAGTGGTACCCCAAAAAGTAAAAAAATTGACATAGGACTGTTAGGGTGTGTTGAGTTCTCAACAAATGGATATTTACTGGGAGAAAGAAGAGTCTTTGTTCCTACCTCAAGCTCGGTTGATGAAAAAGNATGCCATAGGGGAATCAACTATCGACGATATCCTTATGCAAGACTTGTCATAAAACAAAAACTTCCTTTTGTCAATGACGAAGAAGATCGATGCTCAGTGACTGAGGTTTCCCTAGTGGTTCTTTTCCTTATTTGAATTCCTTCTAATGCCAAATCTAAGGGTGCCAGGTGAAGTCTTTTGGCTGTTGATTCTTTATTCAGGTGTTAAGGATCTTTAATTCACGGGTTTTCATAAGTTCAAACAAGCTTGAAAAGCTGATGAGATTCATGATAATAAGAAAAGACAAAACATTTCTCAAAATGAAGTCAGACCAGACAGTGCAAAGATTAAGTGGTACCCCAAAAAGTAAAAAAATTGACATAGGACTGTTAGGGTGTGTTGAGTTCTCAACAAATGGATATTTACTGAGAGAAAGAAGAGTCTTTGTTCCTACCTCAAGCTTGGTTGATGAAAAAGTTGGTTAAGAAATTCACTGGTTTTTTATCAGAGCCTCTTTTATCCTTGCAATTGAAATTCCCTGGTTGGTGCATTTGGACCTACCTGTGGGGTTTTCAACCTTTGTTCCACCTTCGTTTTCTGCAACCCTGACTCATGCCCCTTTTTGAAAATAGTCTAGTAAATCATTCACTGGCACTAGAACTTTTAGTTATCCTTATTCAAATTGCTACGATGTTGCTCTGTTGCCAGTGAGCGTCCATAGCTCTGACGGAGTCACCTTGACGTCACATACCTTGCTTCGCTGCCAGCGAGAATCCATAGCCCCAACAGAGTTATCTTCATACCCTCTCCTACTGTGTGCTCATTTGATATGGTTGATATTATTTCGACAGAACTCCCTAAGTGAGTGGGAGAGGAGGATGTCTGTTATTTGCAAAAAATGAGATGCTTGAGGTGAAACTTTGTTAGCTTTGTCTCTGAGGTACATGTGGTTCTTTCCAGCATACCATATTTCCCTCAAGGTTTTACCAGACCACTTGACAGACACGTCATCATTTTTCCAAGGTTGTTCATCTACGCAGGTTAGGTAGAGGACCCCTTAAAACCACTGTAGGTCCCCTAGTGCTTCTTGTATTGTATGTGAGTGATGCGTTACATAGTTCATAATATCGCATGAATTAAGGTCAACCATTGTATTTCTAAACACAATATTCAAAAGTGCGGAAGTAAAATAGAAAAAGACAAAACACAAATACATTCCGCAATCGACCTATCTAGAACAAACATCGTGAAAACATAAACACAAAATCTCTCTCTCTCTCTCTCTCTAATGGAAATATTGTTTTAGGGCTTGGACATTCACCGAGAGGGTGTTAGGTTCCCCTCTTATATTTTGTAGCCGATACGTTCCTACCCTAATCTTCTTGGCCACCTGGAACGGTCCGAGCCATAGATTATGAAACTTAGAATGTTTTCCTCTAGGCTCATTTTCTCTGTCCCATTTTAGGACTAAGTCTCCCACTTCAAAAATTTTCTCCTTAGCCTTATGCTTATCAAACCACCTTTTCACTATTTGCTAATGAGCTATGAACTTTAATTTTTCTTTCTCCCTTTCCTCTTCCAGCATGAGGAGGGTATCGATCCTTTGTTGTATGAATGATGAGGGATGTCCTCTTGAATCCTGAGCAAGTTGAAGAGATGGAATATATATCTCGTTCGAGAGAGTGGATTCCTGTTCGTATACCAGAAAGTATGGGGAATTCCCTATAGCTTCCTTGGGTGTAACTTTATCGGCCCATAAAGCATTGTGAAGTGAACTATTCCAATTCCTCTGGTTTTCTGCAACTGGTTTTTTCAATATCCTCACTAGGTTCTTATTAGTTGATTCTGTTACTTTGTTCCCCTGTGGATAGTAGTTTGCAGAGTATCTTATTATGATTCCTTTGTCTAGAGAAAACTTTGTCAATAAGGTGGAAGAAAAGTAAACTACATTATCAAAAACAAGGATGGAAGGCATATCGAACCTTGTTATCAACTGTTGTTCTATGAATTGGATCACCACCTTCTCGTTTACATGAGTCGGAGGGATGGCCTATGCCCATTTTGTGAAATAATCTATGGCTGTTAGTATGTATATATGTTGTTTTGAAGAACTTGATGTAATTTCCCCTATGATATCTAACCCCCATTGCTTGAATGGTCTGGAAATGACCACCGGTTGGAGCGGGACAACTGCTTTCTTCTCCCTCCTCGTGCTCATTTGACAAGTTTTATAGTTTCTAACATACGTGTGAGCATCCCTGAATAGAATAGGCCAATAATAGCCAGCTCTCAATATTTTATGAGCAGTGGTGTTTCATGCGAAATGTCCACCGACAGGACCATCATGGAGCTCCTTCAGAACTTTGTCTACATCTTCACGTTCAAGACATCTTAAAAGTACCCCATCATAATTAACACAGAAGAGTACTGAATTTATGAGGCGATATTGTGCGGATAGTAACCTGAGGGCTCTCCTTTCCCTAGGGTTTAGGTTTTCTAGGCAAGTCCCGTGATGCAAGAGATAATTCAGTTTCTCATACCAAGACTCATGCCCTGGGGAGACATATGAAGCTTCACCACACCATAATGCAAATTCATTCTCCCATCTGGGGTCTTCATTTACTTGGTCCTGGGCTTTAGATGCCAATTTTCATAACCCTTGTCGTTTAACCAGTTTAGCAGGTTTGATATCTAGATCAAATTCTTGGACTACTGCCATCCAATTTCCTCTTCTTTCCCCCATATTCTGTTGAGTGAATAGGGATTAGACTACAGGGTGAGGCACAATGACTTTGGTATGGTTCTTAAGGATGTAAGATCTGAAGTGTTTTACTGCCTTATATATTGTGTAAGCCTACTTGTATATAACGTGGTAATTTAGTTCGGCCCCTTGGATATTAGTTCTCATGAATGATACCAGGGCCTCATTGTTGTCATCATCCTTATGAGTCAATACTGTAGCTAACGATTGGTCATAGGCAAAAGTATAGAGGAATAAATATTTGCTAAAATCAGGACTTCGCAATACTGGGGCTTGAGATATTGCAGTCTTAATGTTGTTGAAAACCCTCTTCCATTCATCATCCCACTTAAATTCAACATCTTTACGGATCATCTTTTGTAAGGTTTTGATCATTTCAGCGAAATCGGGGGTGAATTTCCTCACAAAATTGATCTTTACAAAGAATGATTGCATAGCCTTTTTGTTGTGGGGTAATGGAAGCTGAGATATAGCCCTAATATGTTTTGGGTCTATGTGAATACCTGCTTGAGATATAACGTGGCCTAACAAATTACCTTCCTCAACACCAAAAATATTTTTCTTATGGTTTAAGGATATACCGTATTTCCTACACCTTTCAAAAATTTGGGTTAAATGTTGGATGTGATCTTCTTTGTTATTTGAATGCACAGTCACGTCACACATTTGTTGATTAGTCCTCAAAAAGCTACGTCCATGGCCCTGTGGAAGGTTTCCCCTGCATTGATTAACCCAAAGGGCATATGTTTATAAGCGAAGGTTTCCCACTTGGTTTGGAAGGTAGTTTTCAAACGGTCTTCTTCTAAAACTAGAACCTGGTTGTAACCTGAGAAACTGTCTAGTAGAGAGAGAATCTCAGAGCCTGACACGGTTTACAAAATTTTCTCCATGGGTGGGACTGGGTAGTTGTCCTTTTCTGAAGCTCTATTGAGGTTTTTGAAATCTATGCATAGGTGGATCTCCCCAGAATTTTTCCTCACAGGGACCAAATTTTCTACCCATGCAAAGTGTCTAACCTGGAAGATAATTTTTGCATCTAATAGTTTCTTTAACTCTTGACACATGAGAGGTTACAAAGATGGGTGGTACTTCCACATCTTCTGTTGGAAGGGTTTCACTTCAAGTTTTAATGGGATAGTGTGTTGGATGATGTGAGTATCATAAGTTTTCAGATCTCGGTAGGACCAAGCAAAAACATCTTGATATTGTCTTAAACGTTTGAGATAGGCCTTCCTTTCCTCTCTAGATACTGTCTTGTCTAGATTTATATTCTTGGGGTTTTCCAGGGTTCCTAGATTTATAGTTTCATGCATGGGACATGAAATTCCTGTTTTTGTGTTGGTTGACCCTTTGAACCTTTCTCCTAAGTCAAAAAGGTTTTCTAAATTAGCTACCCATTTCGGTATCGTCTGAGATCTTGGTTTTTAAGTTGGTTGATCTGTCTGAGGATTGGTTTCTACTGATTGTTCCTAGAATACGTCATCGTCAATAGCCAAGTCTTTAAAATTATCCTGATTGGTCAAAACGTTTATGATCTGTTCATCTCCTTTGAAGACCTTCCAATTAGAAATATTGTTGGGCACCGACGGTTTTTAGAGTAGCTCCACAGTGAACCGAGAGGCTTCATAATATTCTAGAGGTGATAGCCTTGAGGAAATGGTGGCCAGTGAATCAACAAGAATGTTATTTTTTCTGGGGATTGCTGTAATGTTGAAGGATTCAAAATGTTATATTAGTCTGTGCACTTCATGTTGGTAATTCTTCAAGTGTGGAGAGTTTCAATGTATAGTATTTCTTACTTGTCTGATGATGATTTCCGAATCTCCAAAAACCTTCAATTCTTTAACATTTAATTCTATGGATTTCTTTATCCCTTTTACTAGAGTTTCATACTTGACAGTGTTGTTTGTGCACTC